>VDFB02000017.1:293185471-293275184 GCA_007258455.2 Sequoia sempervirens
TCGCCGTCCCCATTTGAGCTCCATGGTAAAGATTGTAGAGGATTGGAGTCACTTGATCATAGTAGAGTATGCCAAACATTTGTGGGCTTCTGGCATTATTGATGGGACAATACAGGACAACAGGTACTCTCTTGTGAATGAGCTCATCATTTACAAAAAGAGAATATTCTTGGTCCCAGGTTCAAATGTGAGGAACAGGGTGTTGAGGACTTTCCATGATTCACCTATGGCTGGTCATCCCGGATACTTTAAGACCTACAAGCAGGTACGGGAGAGATTCACTTGGAAGGGTCTCAAATCTGATGTTCTTCATTATGTTAGGGAGTGCTCTGTTTGTCAGCGGAACAAACAAGAGCATACTTACCCTGTTGGGTTGCTTCAGTCGCTTTCTATTCTTGAGAGGAAGTGGGAATGCTTGTCTATGGACTTTATTACGGGCTTGCCGAAAGCTCAAGGGAGAGACAACATTTATGTGGTAGGAGATCGGTTGACTAAGTATGCACATTTCTTCCCGATCACCACTACCTATTCAGCTACGCAGGTAGCAAATCTATTCTTTCGTGAGGTATTTAGATTGCATGGGTTACCTCGGAGTATTGTTAGCGACAGAGACAGTAGGTTCATGGGTAACTTCTGGCAAGAGTTATTCCAACTATGTGGGACAGAGCTTACTCCGAGCACTAGCTACCACCCATAGACTGATGGGCAAACAGAGATTGTCAACATATGTTCTTCAATAGGAATCAAAAATATTCTTCATACTATCTCCTCTTTTGGTTTGTTTTAAATCGAATGATGTTTCATTGCAAACTTACTTTCTTTGTTTCCAATTCACCTTATGTTCTTCAATAGGAATCAAAAATATTCTTCATACTATCTCCTCTTTTGGTTTGTTTTAAATCGAATGATGTTTCATTGCAAACTTACTTTCTTTGTTTCCAATTCACCTTACTTATATATCCTATTACACCTCTTCATGAGTAGATGTGACTTTATTGAAAAGAGGCATCTATACTTTTGGTGGGCTTCTTAAATGAAACAAACTCAATTTAGTTAAATTTAGTGCTGCCTTTTCTTTGCATATTAGATGAGACAAATTTTTGTCTTATTCACCTTTGTCCTATTAAAGAAAATCGTATCATTCCATGAAGTGTATCCTTTCAAAGCTGAAGCGCTGCCTCTTAAAGACTTTGTCTTTTCTGACGTGTCTTTTTCTTTATTTGTCTTTTTCATTTTGTTTTTATTCAACTCTAATTGTCTTTTTCATTTCGTCTTTTTCATTTTGTCTTTAGTTTATTAGAACTGAATAATAAATCTTCATAAAATAATCTTCTTAAAGATAATCTGGAGATTATCCTTTTTAATAATTGCTTACTTTCTTAATACAGATCGAACTCCTCCTTAACAACCTCATTTCTTTTACTGACTTTGTTTGTTAACAGATTGGACGACTCCTTAATCAATTTCAAACAGCAATTCTTGAAGACAATTAGTCAATCGAAATATTAACTAATCTCAATGTCTGATCTGCAAAATTCGATTTCTTAAAATCTGATTTCTCATAAATCTGAACATGATGAATGTCCACAAATACGTCTTCCTAAACATTAACAAATTGAAAGTAATCTTTGAAGATCTTTGAAGAACTTTGATCACGTCTTGCAGCAACTTCATGATGATCCGAATCTTGACCATGATGAACTGATGATCTCTTCTTTGCTGTGAGCACTAATATATTTGTTGATCTCCATTATTTGGTGTTTTGAATTCTTCGAAGTTCACATTCTTGAAGACTTAATGCTATAGACCTTTTTGACTTGCGCTCTCAAAACAATCTTGAAACCTAGCAACAAATACTTAATTTGTCTTGTATTCCACTAACAAACCTTCAATGTTTTTGAATCTGCTTATACTTAATTTGTCCGTTCCATTCTCTTCAAGTCTTCAAGTCCTATGTTTAATCTGAAGATTGTATTCATGACATAAATTTGTGTAATGATGGACCTCCAACTTGACATCTGCAATATGTTATCTCCAGTCATGCCCTTGCAATATGTTATCTTCAGTTATGTTTGTTCTCATTCATTTATGCTTATGTTATCTTCAGTCATGCTTATCTTGACATCAATGACTCCATCTTTTTCACTTTGCCATCAATGACAACATTTCCAACAAGTAGCAGATGGGTTAGCCTATTATTTGGACCCTCGTAGACTAACATGTGTGGGTAGGGGGTCTCAGTGGCAAATAATGGTGAATATTGTCATTTCCACCCCTTTAGTTCAGTATTGGGCTCAGTGTAGGCCTTTGCAGTTTAGTGTTTGCCAACTTCTGACGGCACGTTGAAACACTAAGAATTGAGGGAGATATTACTATTTTAGTGGTTAAGTTATTTAATGAACTTATGGGGATATTATAAAGTTGTAATTTGACTTTATAATAAATTAAAGCCACTTAAATATTATAAAGTGATCATTAAATCACTTAAGTTATAAAGGGTATGCCCAAATTGATAAAGACATATTAAAACATTATTAAAGTGACTTGAATACATTTTAATGTATTTAAAATGGCAAAGTCGTGGCTTTTTGGGAATTCATGCCTTTTGGGGTTATAAGAGGCAAAAACAAGTTGACCTCATTCACTTTTGATCATTTGACATTGCTTTGGCTTCTTGATACCAGTGCCTGAGACAAGGGTTTCAGAGTATTTTCACCATTGGCGAACAAGACTTCTTCAGTGTTCTGCGATTGTGAGGCTATGAGATACCAGCTAAATTGTTGCTTCTGAGAGGGCTTCATATAGGAGTCCATCTGTGCTTCATCAAAGATTTTATGTTTAGTAATTATTGGTTTTCAATAAAGGAAAGGGCTTATTCATCTAGGACGCCATCTTTCCTCAGTTCTTTAGCATCAATAAAGGGTCATACAATTCCTTCAGAGGGTCGTACTTCATCCTGGAAGGCATGTAGCTTCTAGCATAGGCGTGTGAACCAGAAGGCTGAAATGCCTTCTTTTTGGGCCTTGTCTTGTCTCCACCATGGACGCCTTGATCCCTCAAGGCCTTTGATCCAGTTTTTGTGTGGGAGAAATCAAAATCTGGAGGTGGGCATTGTCTTTCACCAAATTCAACATTTCTTGCCTGGCATGTACAGATCTTCTTTATTTAAATAATCTAAGGACTTCCAGGTACGTCTATTGTATGCAATTTACTTTATCAATTGCCAGATCCACAATAGCTTTGCAGTTACTCTTAATTTACTTGTTATTCAGTTTTATCTTCATTTCTTGCTTGGCACACTTCTATATTATTTGCTTAAAATTCATCAAAACTATTGAAAAACACAAAAAAAGATAGTTTTAGCATCAGAGGTTGAGTTGGAACCAGCAGGGTTCATCACAGTCGTCATCAGGCCTACTTCCGAAATATATGATCGGATCATTATTTGAGCTGGTGTGGGGTGATTTATTGAGGATTAATGGTTTGTTATATTATTAAAGTTATTTGACTTTAATAATATTAATATTTAATGATGACTTATTAAAGGTGATATAAGGGGGTTGAATGGAAATTAATAAAGTGTTATATTAATGATGCTTTATTAATTTATTATTTGAAAAAGGCCAAATGCATCAAAAGCAAATATTTATTTAATTAATTATTTGGCCAAGTTGGGATTTGGAGTATTAAAGCAAAATGCATTTGCTTTTTCATTATCTTTGATCATTGCTATTTTATTAAAACTTGTGCAAGGGTTTGCTGGTTTGAAGATTCGAGCTTTCTTGAGGACAAAATCCCTCAGAGAGAACAATGTCTACAGGTGTGGAAGATCACCCAAGGGCATTTTGAGAGATAATCTTATTTGGAGGTTATCACAGAGCTTCATCAGTTTCCTAGAGATCATTCTTCAGGGTTTTACAGAGCTTTCAAGATCAGAAGTTGTCATCCGGGTATGAATTTTATGTATTTCCTAAAGTATTAATTAATCCTGAATTGTAATTACTTGCAACTATTGAAAATTGGTTTATTTGCAAATATCTTGTTTTGTTCTTCTTGGTTAAAACCCCAAATCAAAGGGGGTTATTACATTCAGATAGGTAAAATTCAATAAGTAAATATCCTATCAAGGGTGGGATATTTCAGTGGTATCAAAAACTTTAATTTTCTGCCCTTACACTTGGACTTAAAAAGAAAGAGCTGGAGAATTCTAGGGTTTTGAAATTTTTGGGAGGAACATAAAATTTGAGAGAAATATCATGAAATTATATCTTTCTTCGATATAAATATAAAATATTCCATTGTGCAGCACCATATTTTTAACTTTGGATGTCTTTTCCTGGAAGAACTAACTCTAACTCTTCTATCCTGTGTGGAACTTTACAATGTCTCAGCTACCTCTTTGCCTCTCTTTCCCAGATTGCAACAAATTCATCTTATACTAATAATCTTAAGATCAACCAAATAGATATTTTATTGAATGGCCAAATTAGAGGCATTTCTTCATTCCATAAGACTGAAACTTTCTAACAAACCACAACTATGGAAAGACAAGACAAAGGACTCAGGAAAAAAGACTAAAAGAAACAGAATCACCTCAATGAACCTCCAACTTGAAACTATGGGTCTTGAAGGCCACTTTACTTCTCAGCTACTTTGGGTGCTAAAAACTATTGTGTGTTATATAATGGTTCAAAAGTATATTGGAATCACTGGTGCACCATCTAACTTGTAGTCTTTATTAGAAATGGGTTTCCCAAGAAAAGGAATCCTTCTGGATCTTAGCAGCTAGTCAGATGGTTTGAAAGATGAAAATAATTTTGCATCTCTCATACAAAGATAATAAACTTACACAGAAAAATGTCTCTGTCATCCTTTACTTCTATCTGGGACCCTTGAACAGTGTGCTTTTCAGAATTCATTGGGAACTACAAGACTGTTATGGGAAATTCACTGACTTGGCCTTCCTACTTTAAATGTTTGAATCTTTTTCCCACATGTGAGGAGAACTAAGGGATCTTGGGGTTACTAATGACTTTAAGAGAGATTTTGCTAGGAGTCTCAAGCAAAAATTCTTCATTCTGAGGAAGCCTGACACCCAAACTGCCTTCTGGGCTACAGCACCTAATCAGGTGCTTTCAAATGCTGACTTATCTGTGATTGAATCTAGTGTCTCCCAGCTCAAGCAGCCTGTTAACAGGTCTAAATGATCTTGTTTCTTCCAATAATATTAGTAATCAGTCATATCAATATCCATTAGAATCTGATATTAGCTGCTGCTCAATTCTGGGCAATATATATACAGTGATAAGTTTGCAAATATAAGCATAGAATGAATCGTTGTGTTCTGGTTTATTGGTGGAATGTTGTTGTATGCATTTAAACGGTCATTCAAAGCATGTATAAGTCTGATAAATATTTTTGAGCATTTAACGTGTTGTTGTAGTCTTTTCTGGGTAATGAAAGTCTTCTTATTCTCTGCATTTAGTCTCTGTACATTACTGTTCAAGACTCTGTGTGTCATGGATGCAAAGTATACTATAATCAGTAAAGAGAAGACTCGGATATAGACATCAAAAAATTATGCACAAGTTTCCACTATCACTGAGCTTATTGAATGCTTAGTTTTCTTAAATGGAACATCAATCAAACTAGAAATAATCGCAAAAATTTCACACTCCGGGAAAGGAATATTATAGTGGTGTCAAACTGAGAAGTAAATCACGAAAAGGTGTTCAAACAGAGTTAAAGATGGCTACAGATAAATTTGTGTTTGAGCTAATGCAAGAATTGTATGAGCTAATGAAGGATCCTGAATCTAAACAGGGATTTCTACTGAGGTTTACAAAATATAAACAAAGGAATAAGGAAAATGAATTGTTTTAGAGTGATTCGCAACTTATAGGTGATCACGGAGCAGGAGTGGCACAAGTGCATTCGGATTTGTTGGAGACTCATCTATCAGTTGGGAAAATAGATGAGGTTGCACAATAGTGATTTTAGGTGACAAGGACGCCATACCTGACCAAGATGAACCTTTGGATGTACATGCATCTATTCCGGAAGAGGAAATGTGCAATGAGGATGTCAAATCAGCAGCCTCTAATATTTCATTTGAGCCATCCTATGAGAATTATAACACCAATGCATATGATGAGGATGTGTGCAATGATGATGGCACACATGATGATGTTTTCCAATCAGTTATTGACAGTGATTCAGCATCCTATCATAGTGTTGATTACAAATCAGAAAATTTGTATAAGGATGATAAGTTTCAGGGGTCCCATCACTTGGAAAGACAATTAAACGTGAATGAAGGCATGATTGCTACAGCCATAGAACACTTTGATGTTGCCCAGCAATTGATGGCAAACTGTTGTTGGAGGACTCCAGAAACACTCAAGCACTTTGATGGTGAATTTTCCCTTGCAAAATTTCAGGCACTCAAAGAAGCGTTGGGAGTAATGAGAACTAATTACCTACAGCTACTAGCAGACAAAGATCATCTTCTCATGCTTGATGGAATTTATTATGATGCACTAAGAGGGAAAGAGGAATAGGTTGATGAGCTCACTCGTAAGCTTGAGGTCACCATGGACTTTTTGAGTACTCAAAAGGCCCTTCAAGAGTCAAAGACTTGGATTGATGAGCTTATAGTGGAGTTGAGCTTAGAGCAGTCATTATCACCTGCAACTAACATTCAACTATCTATGGAAGCCTTGGGTGATGAGCATACATCCACAAATTGTGGGAATGTGCATATTGAGGATGTGGAAACATCCATTTCTTTTACAAGTGTAGGTGACACCAATGGGACGAGTGCATTGGATGAGCATAACCGTAAGATGCCTTCCCCAGAGTTGTATAGAATTTGTGTAATGTTTTGTTCAGTTTGAAGGATTTTGTTTCACTTAATATGGAATTTGCATTCATGGAAAATAAGCATACATTAGGAGGGTCACATTACGATATTGGGACTGAATATATCATGTATATGTATATTGACATTGCTCATTTGAATACAAGGCATCACTAAGAAGGATATATAAGCATGATCAAAATGAACAGTTTCTGGTTCTTCATCGGATTCTCACACATATCAACAACAGTAGTACATATGAATCTTGTCACTAATTAATCAGTGACTGTAACAGTAACTAAATGACAAACTCTTCGCTAAGTCATCTCTTGCAAACACTAGCATTATACAGCAATAGCAATAAGACTAAAGGACCAGTTTGCTATGCTATTTATGAGTACAACAAGGTCTAAAATATAGGATCAGCAACACTCACATTCAGATTGTCATTACAGCCACCTATACAATTTATAGAATATTTCTGATCTCTAATAATCAGACTTTTCACAGAGAGCAGACTTAAAATGAAACAACAACTTACATGTGACTCCAACTTACAGAGAAGGCCATTTGCCCATACCATGTATATTATATTTTTGACAGCAAATGCAATACAAAAACACTATCATTTATTGCAGATCAGGTAGACAAAATTCCCCATACATGACAGTTCAAAGATGGGATTGCCTACGCACAATGTCATTTCTCAGTTTAATAGACTGGCTTATCAAACCCCAACCAAGCTAATACATGACACCACAAAACCCAGACTTATCACATTTAGATATTACATCCATTAGCATATGAATTCAATATAGGAAATGAATGCCCAGACCTGGGTAAGGCAAGACGTCCTCAAGCTGGATGGGAAACCACGACCACAACAAGATTTAATCAGCACTTAGTAGCCAACACGCCTCAGCATCAAAGGCTCTTGTATGAAATGGTGCACTTGGCTGGAACACTTCCAAATACCCTACTAAACTTAATGGGGAAGCCACGACCTGGGTTTTGGCTTAAATCCGTTTTAAGAAAACGCCTCTACACAAAAAATCGCGTCCCTTCTATTCTGCTCAGATTACACCCAGAAATCGCAACCTTCAAAGGTCTGATGTTTGTAAAAGCTATGTCCAATGTTTCTTCACATTGCCGTGCCTCTTTGAGTGAATATTGCTCTCCAGAGTTGCCTTTTAAAGACTGCCACGACCCAGTGAATAGTCAACTCGAAAATCTGCAATGGCGTCCAGAATGAAGAGCTGGGTAGAACTCCGTTCAAGCATAGCCACAAGAATAACTGAATATAGTGACTAATTGCCCAGTTCTTCTTAAACTCGACTCAAGAATGGAGTCTTATGTCTGATAATGCTGCGCCTAGGGATTCTTTAGTGTAAGACACCTTCAAAGAGTGTGTCCTTAGCTCCAAATCTCGATTTCATGAAGAAGCAAAAACTATGAAACTAAACATGACGAAAATATGAAGTAAAACTCGAGTTGCATTCTCAAAAATTATCTTCTGATTCAACCTGCACTTTAAAGATCTTCTACACCCCAAATGCGTAACTATTCCAGCTAGGGGATGGTATTTCACACCCGAATCTGGACTGTAAGGTCTTCAACCCTACTCAGGAACTTCTACCAGTTTGCTCGTGAAAAGTATGCATTCAAAAAAGTAATTCGAAAATGGGCTTCTAATTTCTTTATATATCTCACTTAATTTTCCCTTCAATATTATAAGGTGACTTTATAAAGTCATAATTTAAATATTTCATCTATGTCACTTTATGATTATTTGTTTATTAATTATTTAGTATCACCTTTTTAAATTAACTTGACAATTAAGGCAATAATAAATAATTAAGTAAACAACTCCCTTGTTGTCCCTTTAGCTCTTAGGAAAAGCATTTGATGAGGTCGCTACAAAAGGGGACATTACAATAACAGGATTATGTTGTTGCAGGTGTTCCTGAAGATGAACACATTTCAGGTGATGCAAAGAATGTTATTGACAGGTCTTGTGATGAAGAGGTGGATTCTGCGGAGAGTTGTGTGATCAATCACAAAGCTGTCCCATCTTTTTTACAGGAGGAATGCAGGGTGTCATTTAGTGGGGAAATCAGTCTCCATGCTGATATGTTTCCCTCTCCTTGAAGCAAATCAAAAATTTCACTTTATGCAACTGATTGTGATCAACAACCTAATGAATCACAAAGATGGAAGGATTAGCTGAAGGTCATGGGATATAAGGTTGATCAAACCCTATCTCGCTTTGATTGCACACATAAGTTTGTCGAATACCTCCTTTGGTTAGTAGAATGTGAGGTCTCTACTGGAACTGCTATTCAAACCTTGCAGATTATCAGGCACGCTTTGGAGGAAATAAAATTAGACTACCTCCATTTGCTTTCAGATGCCATCAGAGTTGTAGAGAAGGTTTATAAAGCTGTTGCAAGGTCTGTCCATCACAATTTGAGTTGTGAGTCATCTTGTGGGGGTGGCAGTGATGTATGGAATCCACGTGACTATAGTGGCATTTCATTGATGCAAGCAGGAAAGTTTCACCTTGATTGTGTGGTAAGGTGTGCTCACCATTTTTCTTTTAGCCCACTCACATTTGATTTGACTATGATGCAGAAGACACGCAAGTGTGAGTTGGAGGGTTGGTATGAGGTGTTTCCTTCTGGGGATAAAAAGAACAAAACTTGCAAGTGTTCGGAGCTGCTTCGACATGGTAATTATGCTATTGGGATACATGATACAAGAGTAGATTATGAGCATTTTGACATTCCTGTCATGCCCCCAAAATTGTAAATGCTAAATTGAGATGTTGACAAACAAATAACGAAATTGAATAAATATAAATAATTGTCATTTAAACACCATTATTATAATTATCAAGATAATATTATTATTAATATAAATTAAAGGTATTACTATAATTATAATTACAATTATCCTTCATAATATTAAATTAAAATCATATTATAAATATCATTGATAACATCAAAATATTATTTTAATAATATAATTATCAAATATAATATTGTAAATATAAAAACATAAATACTAATAATTTAAAGATCATTATCATAATATATAATACTAAAGTATATATAAAATAATAATAACAAATATTTAGGAAATATATAATATAAGATATAAAAACAATAAACATAAAATAATAAATATAAATAAGACAAAACAAATGTATACCAACAATGCAGCGAATGAAATCAAAAGTGAAACAGTATAGCAAGGCAACGATAGAAGGTGGTGACTATTCAAGGCTGAAAGGATACAACCCCTCCTAAGATATTTAAGGAGACAGGCAGTCATCCAAGAAGGTATTGATCAGGAATAAGGACAAGAATATATTCTGAATAAAGAATCAATGGCTGGCTGGAGATAGATAGCAGATTGTAGGAGGGAAAAGAAAGAAGGGCCTTGGCAGATCAAACATACACTTCCAGATCCTATTGGGTGTTAGAAGGTAATCACTTTCAAAGCAAAGAGAATAATCGGTGGCTGGATAAAAAGAAGGAAATGTGGCTGAGAGGATAGAAGAAAGTCTGCAGGTAATAATAAGGTAATAAATAGTTTTTACATTAAAATAATCATTGAATGAAACAATATATTATTATATCAGGATTCTGGGAAGACAGTAGTTGAAAGGTAAGGATAAAAGACATTATGTTTGAACAGTAATTTTTTTTTATTATATATATATATAGACTAAATATAAATATAAATATAAGTTATATATATACACATTTTCATACAAAGGTAATTATTGTAAATTAAAATCAAATAGAAATAACAAGGTTACCCCAAGTTTCTGGGATGGGGATGGTAGGGGATGGCGAGACAAGACCCCAAGTTTCCGATTTTTGAGGCCAAAATTAGGGACGGCAGGGGACGGCTATATAAAAATATAGGGAAAATTTAAAAAATATAGGGAAATTTTAAATATTCAATACATAACATGAATAAGGCATGCATAATATACATTATAGAAAATTAACATATAAAATTTGTGTTCAACATTATGCCAATACTCAATACGCATTCAAAATTAACATACACAAATCATGAAACAACCTCCAAGTTATAATTTATAAACCCAAAGGCTACATTGTTGCCATATAGTTTTAAAGTTTGCTATGAAAATCAAAATACAATATCGCATGTCAATAATGAATACAAAATAAACAAAGAGCACTGCTGCCCCTAATCATCTCTCATAAGCGCATCAAAATAAAAGTCATCCTCTGAGTCACTGCCACTATGATGCTCCTCCTCAGCCAATGGAACTCCAACCAAACCCTCAACTGTCTCCTCCTCATCTACCTGGGCCACGTCCTCGAGATCAATATCACACTGTAGAGCTAGAGTCTGTCAATACTCTGGAGTCTGCCGAACCTGAAGCCGAAGAGCACTATGAACGGCCACTGGCTTCTTCGCTCGTCTAGAGGTAAGTCTATTCCTCTTGAGGGAGTGGATAAAGCTATACGTGGACCAATTCCTCTCTGCAGCAGAGGAACTGGCAACCTATGCAAGAAGGCGAGTAGCAAGTGTCTTCAACTGCGGTGTATCCCTCCCATGATAGGTCCACCATCCAATAGGGTTCGATTGAGCTAATATAGCTCTATCCAACCTCGCCTGTGGTTTACTCAAGTTTGGGCCATTAAGATTTGCTAAGTCTAGAAATTCTGACCAAAGTAGTGAAGCCTACTCTGTTGGATAAATCTTTTCAATGGTCCATGTGAACCCATCTAAAACCTCAGCATCATCATATGGAGGCACCCTACCATCCCTTGGTGCATACCATTTTGGATTTAGAGCAAAGGCAGCCATATGAAGGGGGTGTTCATTGTATTCCACCTCCACGTCACAATGGGCTTAATGTGTTGCTCATATAAATCCAAAGTGGGGTTTTTTGCCAAAATAACTTGCTTGATCTTCCCAAGCATACTGTCAAATGTCTCATATATCTCTCCAAGACTAGGAGAGTCTGTATCAGCATATCTGATGACATCTACAATAGGTGAGATGAAGGAGCAAATATATCTGCAAAATGCAAACAAAAAGTTCAAAATAATTAGTTGACAAGTTAATTGACATGTTAGAAACTTCAAAAGTTGGAACATTGGACAATAAAATTAAAATATTAAAATCAGAAATTTAATATGAAAATCAGCCATCTAATATGTCTTACCTCACATTGGCCCACCAATCGTCATCAAGGATCTTTTGTTTGATGCTCTTTCCTTGAGTAGAACTTGCATTAGGCCATCTAGTCCACTCAGCATTGACCATCATCAGTTGTAGAGGCTCATGCACCTCAACCATCCTCTCCAATAGGATGAAGTATGTGGCATATCTACATTCATTAATTCAATGATTCATTAAAAAATAAAAATTTAAAACAAAATCAGATTATGAATACAAATTGAAAGTGAAACAAAATGAAGTAAATGGCATACCTTGTCTCAACAGGTTTGAGAAACTCCTTTGAAAATGTTTTGAAGAGAGCAAGTGAGGTGTGGTGATTGCAAATGAACATCTGAATATCTCTAGCTTCTGCCACCGTTTTCTTCACCCAATCCAACTTCCCTATGTTTTTCAATGCATTGTTCAATGCATGAACACAACATGGGGTCCAAAATATGGGCCTGTAAGTACCCTCCACCATCAACCTAGCCGATTTGCACACATGTGCTGAATTGGTGATCACCTGCACCACATTTGCAGCCCCAACCTCCTCTATGGCATCTTTCAAAATGGAAAATTGGAAGTTTGCATCTTTACATCTCCCCGAACAATCTACGACTCTAAGAAAATAAGAACCAGTAGGGCATGTGACTATGACATTGATGAGTGGCCGACGTCTACAATCAGTCCACCCATCCATCACTATAGAGCACCCCGTCCTCATCCACGTTTGCCTCATCTCCTCCATTAACACATTAACTTTGGAGTACTCTTTGTCTAGGAGGGTGGTGCGTAGCTTATGATCTCCAGGGGGTATGAATGAAGGACCAACAGTGGCTATGTTTTTCACCATTTGTTTGAAATAAGAGGAACAAGCCACATGAAATGGAATGGCATGGGCAAAAACGAATTTGGCAATGGATGATTCAGTGGTTTCTCGTGCTTGGTTTTGAAACATGGACTCAACTGAGGCTGCCTTATCACTACCAATCACCTTCCTCTTTCCTCTTAAGACAACACTACTACCAACCGTGGAAGGACTAGGAGTAGGCATAGATGATTGTGAACTTGGGAAAGAAGGAGACCCACCTTGAACCCCACCATCACACTCCATTTGAATTTTTTGGCACTCTAAAAATAGCTCATCTGTCAATGCAAGACACACTCTAACTCCATCGCCCACCTCACCCAAAAAATGAGACCTAACTCTAGTGTAGCTGCCCTTAAACTCCTTTTCACAAACATGGCAAAACCAAACCCTACTCCTCCCTAAATTTTTTTGTTTTTCACCCATGGCTGTCACATATTGAAGGAATCGTTTTTTTTTGTCTAATGGGTGTCTTGCATAGTCTTTCATGGTTTTGGTATTAGTTGATGAAGGAGGGCATTGGGTAGGGTTTCTTTGCTCTCTAGTTCTACTACCACCCCCACCACTTTCCCTTCTAGCTTGCATTTCAACTTCACTATCACTTCCACCCTCACTACTGCTCATGTTTTTTGTTTTTAGAATGCAAGTTTAAACTGAAAATGCAAAAAAAATAAAAAAATCAGACAATGTATGCTTCACATTATGCAAAAAAATGAAAAAAATAAAATAGGGAAAAGAAATGCATACCTCTTTGGTGGATTTGCACTCCCAACAACACTATTTCAACCTCCTCTCCTCCTTCAAACTGCTGCTCCTTCTCCTTCAATGGCTGCAACTTCCTTTACTCTCAAACCCTTGGCTGCTCAAACAAACAAAATGCATAAAATGAGGTTAGAGAGGCCCTTTTTCCTTCATAAAGGAGTCAAAATCACTTGGGCCCACACATGCCACCGTAGGCAGGAGCGTTATTTTTTTATTTTATGTTTTTTTTTCATGTTTTAAACTTGCAAAACGTAGGGCACGACCGACTGTCCCCGAGACGGTTGAGGGACGACTCAGCCGTCCCCCTATCATCCCTAGGACTGGTCAGTCGTCCCCCATTGGGTCAATGCCATCCCCCCATTCCGAGGACGTTTCTAGCAAATTTTCAAAAAACGGGGACAGTCCCCTGCCGTCCCCATGCCGTCCCCCGGTACCCAGGGACAAGGACGAGGCATTAGGGGGGGGGGACACGTCCCTGGGTTTCCCTGAGAAATAATGATTATATATATATATATATATAATTTACAATGGTGCAATAATGATACTTGCAGCAATTATTGAGCCTTATGAGTAATAATGACTCTTCAATATAAACACGAATAGATTGTATCTATATATTTTTGTATATCCATATCCTATGATCAATCAAATATAAGGTCGAAGGAGGCAAGTTAGGAGGATGTTGTTTATAGGCCTCCCATGCTAAGTACACCACTCCAAGGGTGGAATAGTCTTGGTTGGACGTTCCTACCGCTTGGGGCCAAGAGGTGGGTAGTCTTGGTCGGACGCTTGTGCTCTTGGGCTTAGATGGTGTTTATAGGCCTCCCATGCTAAGTATGCCACTCTGAGGGTGGAATAGTCTTGGTCAAACGTTCCTGTCGCTTGGGGCCAAGAGGTGGGTAGTCTTGGTCGGACGCTCGTGCTCTTGGGCTTAAATGGGTTGAGTAGTTTACAAACAATCCTTTCAAGACTTTCCTATCAAGACAAATTATGATTGATTGTTAGGACGGATTCAAGGAGTCTCAATGATAAGGAGGATGGACAAGACAACATGGATAGGAAAAGCAGATACAAGTGTATCCACTAGGCACGCCACTCCGGGGGTGGAATAGTCTTGGTCGGATGTTCCTACCGCTTGGGGCCAAGAGGTGGGTAGTCTTGGTCGAACGCTCGTGCTCTTGGACTTAGATGGATAGCTTCAGGTGGACTTATCTTGCTTCTCATCCAGACCCTTTTATGAATAAAATTTCCACTATGCATTATGGATATGGGTAGTCTAGATAGTCTTGGAGTAGTTATGTGTCTTAAATTGATAACACTTATTATGTTTTGATCACATGAGTTATATTTTCAATATTATCTAACATGTTTGCAGGGCCTAAAGCCAAGATTTATCTTGTTTAAAGAATTAAGTGGTAAGTTACAACCCTAACTACATTAAGCTTGTGATTCTAGGGAAATATTTAGGACAGTCCCAGAAGGGGGCATTACAATTCCTGGTGTAGTTAGAATGCTGCAACAGGGACCATCAGGAGGCAGGAAGGACAAATTTCAAATTTTCCCATGGGATCCAAGTGGAGTACACTCATGGAGAGATATGGTACTTAGAGTTTATTACAGTATGTTGCTTCACCAACTTCAACTTGGTGAAGAATATATCAGAGTCGCACGACAGAGATCAGTAGGTGGTGAGTATGATACATTTCCGGTTGGGTTGCAGGCTTTGGGCTTTGGCAGTATGCTTTCTCCATAGACAGTTTACAGGGCTGCCAAGTTTAGTTCTACTTTCCTCTAATGGTTGCAGTGGAGCTGGGGTAGAGCATTGTATCGATCGGTTTGGGATCCCGGCATTCAAGATAGGCCTGGTTGTTCCGATGAGGATTGCTTGAAGACAAGCAATCTTGGGGAGGGCGGACTGTAATGTCCCCTTTTTTCAAGGATTAGTATCCTTGCAGTAATTAGCCTATTATCTAGTTTTCGTATGCTAACGGGATGTTTAGGGGATCCCTTTGAGGGTGTTCAGTGGTTCCTTAGTTGGTTTTCAGAGGTTTATCTCAGTTTTCTCCTAGTCAATGATTCAGTGATTTGGCGGTGGACCTTCTAGAGGTCGTTTTGGTTGATTTCTCCCACAGTTATTATTTATAGTAAGTCACTTGGTCATATCATGTATACTTACTATTTATAGTAAGTCTTATCTAGATCAGTCGTCATCAGGCCTACTTCCGGAAAATATGATCGGATCATTATTTGAGCTGGGTGGGGTGATTTATTGAGGATTAATGGTTTATTATATTATTAAAGTTATTTGACTTTAATAATATTAATATTTAATGATGACTTATTAAAGGTGATATAAGGGGGTTGAATGGAAATTAATAAAGTGTTATATTAATGATGCTTTATTAATTTATTATTTGTAAAAGGCCAAATGCATCAAAAGCAAATATTTATTTAATTAATTATTTGGCCAAGTGGGGATTTCGAGTATAAAAGCAAAAAGCATTTGCTTTTTCATTATCTTTGATTATTGTTTTTGAAAAGGAAAAAACAGGTTTTACAAGGACCTGAAACCGCAGAGTTTAAACAACAAATATAACAGAAAAAGTTCAAACAAGCAAACGGCTGTCCCAAAAAGGAAATGACAGCACAACGAGACAACAAGGCCCAAAAAAGGACCGCCCAAAAAACCAGCAACAAACACCACCGCACTACTCCAAGGTGTTCAAATTGGAGAACTAAGCAAGGGTTTTCTGGTTTGAAGATTCACGCTTTCTTGAGGACAAAATCCCTCAGAGAGAACAATGTCTACAACTGTGGAAGATCACCCAAGGGCATTCTGAGAGATAAGCTTATTCAGGGGTTATCACAAAGCTTCATCAGTTCCCCAGAGATCATCCTTCAGGGTTTTACAAAGCTTTCAAAATCAGAAGTTGTCATCTGTGTATGAATTTTATGTATTTCCTGAAGTATTAATTAATCCTGGATTGTAATTACTTACAACTGTTGGAAATTTGTTTATTTGCAAATATCTTGTTTTGTACTTCCTGGTTAAAACCCCAAATCAGAGAGGGTTATTACATTCAGACAGGTAAATTTCAATAAGTAAATATCCTACCAGGGGTGGGATATTTCACATATTGGAGAGAATATTTGAGCAGACTTGTGTAGAGTGAAGTGTTGAAGATAAATCATATACACCAGCAGATATATGAGTTTATATGTGCAGATTTATTAGAAGTATATGCAGATCCAAAAAGGTATATGCAGATCTGAAAGGAGTATGAGTATGCAAATTTGAAAGAGGAATATGCAGATTTGAAAGGGAGTATATATAGACTTGCAAAGGAATGTATATGAAGTCAAGTGCATCAAGTTTGTGAAGAGTATATCATTTACAAGAAGATTTTGTTAAGGAAAATCAGATGTCCATCATCCATTGAAGAAGCTATATTTGAGAAGGGGGAATTTGTGCAGAAGAAGTTAGTGCCCCCCAAAAGAAGAGATTGGTGTCTCTTGCTAAGTTGATGCTTAGTTGTGGGGATTGGTGTCTCCAGTGGGTTGGTGCCTACAAATCTTGTAAGAGGGGATTGGTGTCTCCAAGTAGGTTGGTGCCTATGAAGTTTGTAAAGAGAGTTTTGTATTAGCAATATTGTGCCATGGTTTTCTCCTAAAAGGGTTTCCACGTAAAATCATGTGTTCTTCTTGTGTTGCATTATTGTTAGGTCTTATGTGATTGATATAGCTATGGTTGTTAAGTTTTGAAAAAGTAAAAGATTGTCTTATACTAAAAGATTTATCCTTCTATCCAATAGGATGAGCAAGAAGGCAACGCCCTCGGTGGAGTCAAGGGGCAACGCCCCTTGCGACATCCACACACCTCATTTTCATGATTTTTTAAGAGGCAAAAAACAATGCTGACAAAGCCAAAAAATAGAGATTCTTCATTGTTTAACAAATGTATGATGTCAACCAAGGAAGGAAGTTGTCGTATGGTGGTTAATGGCCATAGGATATGGATGCTAAGTTTGGGTTGTACAATGCAAGAATGGTGTCATCTGAAAAAATTTCTTTATTGATTTGTGAAATTCACTATATGTTGGCAAAGGACGACAATTGGTATAGAATGTATTGGCCGTACTTGGAACCACCATACAATGAATGGTTTGGTAGGCCATACCATGTGATCTGTCTTTGTTGTATGATGTACAGTGAAGTAATTTTTTCCCAAACCGTACGCTTTGCTCCACCATACACTATTTCCTCCTATCATGTCCTACAAGCGTACAATCTCTAACAGGCATACAACTTCTACAAGTTGTACGGTGCTAATTTTGTTTTGTCGTGTTGTCTAAGGAAGTGCCGGCCATATGTGGTTTTTTTGGTGTTTTCGTATGCTATCCTTCGTGCAAGGTAAAATTCTTCTCTCCACCATACAGGTTGTACATTGTTTCTTTGACTACTTCCTACTTCATACACTTCCTATCGTATGATCCCCTCCAACTGCCATATGGTCTCCTTTAACTTTTTTGGCCATACGATGCCTTGTTTTTCTGTTGCACATACGGTACTTGTTGAGCATATGACCAACCTTGGTCCTTCCACGGGTCATACAATGTCTTCTTGGTTTGACCATATGGTACGGATAAATTTTCTCAGTCGCCCATTATGTCGTATGTTGTAGGCATTGGCACCTTAACGCCGTACATTTTGTTCTTTCCCACACTGTACCATGCAAGTCCATACTCTGAAATATTTTCTTCTCCACCATACAGTGTACAATGCTTGCCCATGCCATACATTGTACTTTGTTTTCCCTTTACAAGTCGTACGATGTGTCCTCTCTATTGTACAATGTCCCTTCTACAACATACATTGTAACTGTAAATTTCTTCAAGAGGTCATACAAATTTATCATTGTATTCCTGTACTTTATATTATTTAAGTGGCAATATTTTAATATTTTTCAATTTTTCAATTCTATTTTTTTTCTGCAATAGTGTTTTAATATTTTCCAACTTGAATATTTTAATATCTTCCCCTTTATATTTTTACATTTTCAATTTGACTTGACCAATACTGTACACTCCGCGTTAAATGTTTTGATTTTTGTACTCTGAGACGTACCATCTATTATTTTGCATTCTTCTACAAAGTCGGATACCTCCATTGCAACTTTCGTCTTTTTTCAACCATGGACTTCCTCCCGTGCACATAAACAATCCAACTTTCCAAAATCATTTTTCATTGGTTGCTCTTCATTGAGAGTCATAGCTTCGAGAAAATTACAAGTTGACGAAAATACCTGATAGTCCTCCATTTGCCAGTGAAATAAACCAAGAAGAGAATTTGTTTCATCGTTTGAACATGACTGCAACTCAAAAATTGTTTCATCGTTTGGTTCCATTGAACCTTAATGTAATTGTAATCAAAATTTATCAGATTTTAATCCTAAATATACCTATGGAATTCTAAGTATGAGATCCTGTTCTTACTTCTAAGTCCAATTTGAATTCTATATGGCAAAATGTACTAATTGCAGAACATTCATCGATTTCTATATTCTGCAAGTAAGGGAAAGAAGTCCCTTATATATGATGAAGACACGCCTCAAGGAGAGACGCGTCTCATGAGAGGACGTGTCTCCACAAAGTGAAGACACGTCCACTCATGGGACGTGTCCCTTGAGTGCACGGGCTTCTTAACCAACAAAAGCCATTCGGATTTAAACAAAACTATTATGACTGTTATTCAACAATCATTTATATAAAAATTCGATTTATCCAGTTTCGAATTTTGATCATCTTCAGAAATTCGAATATTTAATTTAAAGGATTTATATTTTAAGAACAGTTTTAGGTTAAATATAAATGATGATGATGCATGAATGCAATCATCATTTATATCTGACCGAAGCTATCTTAAATCAACACTCCCTCTTAGCTAGGGAAGATATTCAAAATTAAATAAGAGGAGATATCACCTACACACGTGATATCAAGATATGATATGTTTTCATAAGATTGTCAAGTCACATGACATTCTTCATAATCACATCTTCATTATGGTATGTGCACTGACATCAAGTCACATGATGTCTACCATAATTCATGCAATATCCACGGATATAAATATCCACCATGATTATCTCTTAAGGATCACAATGATCTTCAGATGATATCAAGTCCCATGATATCCATCAAAGTGTCCAAGAGATACTATCATGACATGTCCACAAATATCAAGTCACATGATATCTATCATGATAGTTTATCATTGTAGAGTCGTCACTTTACAATGTCAAATACAAGTGCTCATTATTAGAAAGATCGTCACCTTTCAATAATGTACACAGGGGAGTAGGCCCATAAAGTCATGGAGTCACACACATGACAAAAGAGTTTACACATTAAACATCTTTATATATTAGTACAATTTTATAAACAATTTGTATTTCAAACATAAATAACAAATTACATTTCAACCATACCAAGTTTCTTCCAAGTGCTCTACCTTGATTCGAGAGAGAGGCTTGGTGAGAATGTCTGTAGTTTGATCATTTGTACTAATATACTCCAACTGAATCACTTTCCTTTCCACCATATCTCTTACATAATGATAGGGGATCTCAATGTGCTTAGATCTATCATGAAAGACAGGATTTACAGAGAGTTTGATGCAACTTTGATTATCACAATGAATAATTGTAGGATTCAAGGGCTCACCAAAGAGTCCCACAAGCAATTTACGAAGCCAAACTGCTTCTCTTGCTCCCATTGAGGCTGCAATGTATTAAGCTTCTGTTGAGCTTTGTGCAACTGAAGATTGTTTTCTGCAAATCCAGGAGATCATAGCTGATCCTAAACTGAAGCAACATCCTGATGTGCTTTTCGATCGGTTACACTTCCCCAATCTGAATCAGGTACCCATGTAGATCTAGTTGACCATTCTTGTAAAGAAGACCATATCCAATAGTGCCTTGAAGATATCTCAAAATATGTTTCACAGAAGTGAATTTCCTTTGGCTCACACATGAACTGGCTGAGAACATTCATGCATAGCAAATATCAAGTCTGGTGTTGACCAGATACATCAAGGATCCAATCATCTGTCTGTAAAGGGTTGGATCTGCACACTTGGATTCTGCTGCTGCTTCTTTCAATTTGTGAAGGTTGGTTTCCATAGGTGTAGACATCGGTCTACAATCCAACAATCCAAATTTCTTCAGAATATCTATAGTATACTTCCCTTGGTTTAGTATAATGCCTTATGATTTCTGCCATACTTCTAAACCTAGGAAGTAGTGTAGAATGCCCAAGTCTTTCATGTCAAATTCAGAAATTAGATCCTGCTTCCCTTGAGCAATGAGGTGATCTTCTCCTGTTATCAGCAGGTCATCAACATATAAAATAATTATTAGCATATCACCTTTGATTACTTTGAAGTAGAGATTGGAGTCAGCATCATTCTTGGAAAATCCTAATCCCAAGAGATAGCTGTCAATTCTTTCATACCAGACCCCGGGAGACTGTGTAAGTCCATAGAGGGCTTTCTTTAGTCTGCATACATGTGAGTTAGGTTTATGTATCACAAAACCTTCAGGCTATTCCAAATAGACTTCTTCTTCAATGGTTCCATTTAGGAAGGTAGTTTTCACATCCATTTGATGGATCTTTCAGCCTTTAGTTGCTGCAATGGCTAACACTACTCTCACTGATGTGTAACGGGCAACAAAAGTAAATGTTTCTTCATAATCAATGCCTTCCTTTGAGAAAACTTTGCCACAAAAACATGCTTTATGTTTTTCTATGTAGAAACCCTTTGTTTCCCCGTTTCCTGAATCTGACTGAATTTTTTGTGTTTTGCGTTTTTTGATTGTTTTTGGGTTTTTGTGCAATAAAGGTAAATTGCGATTTTTGCAAGAATTGAAAATAAATCCAAATAAAAATAAATCTACTCCGATAACAATAGTATCTAGGGCAAATACTGAAGACAATATATTATTTATTCTTCTGAGATGAATACATATAGGATCCAGTTGCATGCAAGCAAAAAGCAATGAAATATTATTAAAGAACCTGGCAATCTGGCTATAATAAATGAACTGCTGTAGCTGGTACGGCTGAGATGATAAGTTGCTTTCTCTTTCCGTCTGGTGCTCGGGATAAGATCTCAAAGCTTAGGCGCCTCCAGAAATGATGAAAGATGACCTTAAGGAAAGGCGTTTTCTCCAGAACAAAGGACGGCTCCCTTTAAATGGTACGGCCAGTATACAGAAAGGTACGGCCTGGTACAGGTACGGCTAGGTCAGAACAGCAATTAATAAATGTACGGCTTCTTCACAACTCTCCAGATCTCCAGAATATGTGCGCCTAGATGAATGAATGTCTTCTGGATGAAAACTCCTCAGAAAACCCTGAATATAAATATCTCTGATGTTCTGTGATTCCTCCTGAATGAAGAAATCTCTCAGCTGCAATAGATCAGGTGTTATTTCACACCCTCTGAACTGCTTCAATGGAGATGGCTCGTTCCCCAATGAATTTCGAGACTCAAACCCTAAGGTTCTATGCTCAGACAAAACTTGACCAATTTTCCAAAATCAATAATCACATAATGGCCCAAAACCCAATGCAAATGCACTATATTTCTCAAAAGTGCAATTTCCTCAATAATAGGGTTTATTAAAATATTCGACTTTTAATTCTTTTAATCTTTCCATAGTCTCAGCCAAATTTTTATAATAAAATATAATTGTCAATTTGGCCCCTTCTGATGATGGCGACCCCCTCAATTAAGAATCACTTAAGTTATAATATAATATTATAACTTTATATTATAATCATCAAATAATTAATATTTAATTAATACAATTAAATATTAATATCTCTCTCGTTATTCATCCGATGACTGATCCACCGAAGTCAATTTAACACCTAAGATTCTCAACACTGCTAAATCCATAATGCTAAAAATAAAGGGGGTCCCACGACGCCAAGAATCGCTAAAAATAGCAACTTCGCAAGAAGTCTCCGGTCGAGCCCGAACGAAAAGCCAACCGATCAAACTCGCCAATCGAAGCCGGTTAGTTCAACGCGGACTTATCCGCCTATCACCACGAGGGTCGCATGATAGGCCAATCCTGCATCTCTAGAGATGTCAACAGAAGGGACATGACATTCTATACCAACAAAGATGCTTGATTTTGAAGAGCCATTTGGAAGAGACAACAGATTTTTGGTCTAGGCACACATCCCATACATCATTCTTTAGAATAGAATGATATTCTCATTGCATCCTTCCATGCTTGATGCTCCGAAAAGCTCTTTATAACACTGACAAGTTCAGAGTTTATGATGTTGTTCATTAGGGCAACATAGCTAGAGAAACATTTGGGTCTTTTACTTTCCCTGAATGTTCCTTTGGGTGTTGCATGATCCTCTGCTTCTATGATCATCTTCCTGGCCCAAAGTGGTCTCTTTTTGCCATTGTCATTTGTATTCTCATATGAAGTAGAAGGAGGTTCATGAGGCATTTCCTTAGGATGCTCCCTCTGAATCTCAGGAGCAGGTTCCATTTCAGGTACTCTAGGGGAATAGGTTTCAGTTTCACTAGAACTTCTTGCCCTCTTGAATGCAACGTCTTCTTCAAAGATGACATCTCAAGCCATCTTAATTTGATTCTGCCCGGGTATGAATATCCTGAAGGCCTTGGAGGTTTCACTATATCCCATAAATATCCCTTTCTTTCCGGAAGGTTCAAGTTTGAATCTCTTCTCTTTGGGCACATGAATATAGACGGGGCAACCAAAAATCCTAAAGTGACTAATGTCAGGTTTTATGCCAGTGAAGGCTTCTTCAGGAGTTTTGTTATCAAGATGAGAATGAGGACATCTATTTTGGATGTAGACAACAGTCCTAGAGGCTTCTGCCCAAAAAGAGGTTTCAATGTTTTGGTCAAGCAACATTGCTTTGGCAGCTTCTACAATGGTTCTATTTTTTCTTTCAGGAACCCCATTTTGTTGAGGGTTGTAGGCCACTGTGAACTCCCTCTTAATTCCAGCACTCATGCAAAATTCCTTAAAAATTTCAGAGGTGTATTCTTTCCCATCATTCTGGCCCCATAGTTTTTATTTTCTTCCCTGAGAAGTTTTTGTAAGTGCTTTGAACTCTTTTGAACCTTTTGAGGATTTCTAATGACTCTTTACACTAAGGAAATAGATCCAGGTTTTCCTAGAGAAGTCATCTATAAATATAACATAGTATAGAAATCCTGCTTTAGAAGGTACAGACATGGGTCCACATAAGTCAGAGTGAACCAGATCTAACACATTTAGGGTTTTGCTCAAACTAATGGGAAAGGATCCCTTTGTATTCTTTCCTAAGGCACAACCTTTACAAGTTCCTTCATGAGATGGTTTTAACTTAGGTAAGCCTGTTACAAGTTTTTCCATAGAAGGTAGGGCACGAAAAATGAAGGTGTCCTAATCTTCTATGCCAAATCTCATTTGACTCAAAGGTGTCAAGGGTAAGGGCTTGTTTAACTTCAGTGCAAAGTTTGTAAAGGTACCCTTGTCTTACACCTATGGTTTGGGCTTTCTTGATAGTTGAGTTTTTAGGCCATGCTAGAACTTTTCCATCCATAAATGTAACCCTATATCCATTGTCTTCAAGGGCAGAGATGGATATTAGATTCCTCTTTATTCCAGGTACAAATAAGACTCCAGTGAGTTGAAGGGAGAGACCAGATTTCAATGTGATGGAACAAGTTCCAACCCCTTTTACTTGATGTGTAGAGTCATCCCCAATTGTTACATCTTCATCAGACTCTTCAGTCATAGTGTCTAAGTGTTCTCTAAACCTTGTGATGTGCCTCGAAGAACCACTATCAATCACCCAGTTGTTGATATTGTTAGATACTTGACTAGATAAGGCTGAATAGAACACAAAGTTCTCAGATTCATGATCTGAATTTGTCTTTCCTACTTTGGCAAAAGATGCTTGTTGCTTTGATCTGTCAGGGCACTTCATTGCATAGTGGCCATATTGATCACATTTAAAGCATTGCACTTGAGAGATGTCTTTCTTTTTAGAAGATCCCTTTCCATTGGAATTTCTCTTTCTTTTAAAAGATCCTTTCTTGTAAGAGTTTTTCTTATTCCTTTTATTAGATGTCGTGTGGAGTACATGAATGTATTCATCTATGTTTTTCTGTTTGTTTTCTTTTGAGGAGAGTCTGGTTTCTTCTTGAAGGTAGTTAGTTCTTAGCCTGTCAAACTTAGGGAGTTTAGATCTTGCACTTATTCCTTGAACAAATGACTCCCATGAGTTTGGTAGGCCTCCTAGTGCAATTAGAGTTAACTCTTTGCTATCAATCTGATATCCAATTGTGGATAATTGATCCCTTAGTTCAAAATCCTCATGAAGTATGCATTAATGGACTCTCCTTTCTTTATTTGAGCATTGTTGATTTGCCTTTTTAATGCAAGAGTCCTGCAAGTGTTGTTGATCTCATAAGTACTCTCAAGAGATTTGTACATATGGTATGCAGTTTCATGTTTTGCTAGGATGGGCACTATATGATCCCTAACTGCATCTACTAGGATTTTCATGGCCTTTTCATTGTTTTCTATCCATTGAGTTTTCTCAGGTTCAGACTTTGTTTCCTTCATATTTTCTCTCACAAGTGAATCTAGCTTATTCTCTCTAAGGATCATCATGATTCTAAATTTCCATGATGTGAAGTCCGCTCCTGCAAGACGATCTTCAAATCTGATCACACTTGTCATTATGAAGAATGTGATGTGAATTCGATTTTTTTTTTAAAAATACAAATTTTCTAGAGCAATCTGATATCTAGTTTTGATTTGGATTCACACAACTTGGCTCTGATACCATGTAATTGTAATCAAAATTTATCAGATTTTAATCCTAAATGTACCTATGGAATTCTAAGTATGAGATCCTGTTCTTACTTCTAAGTCCGATTTGAATTCTATATGGAAAAATGTACTGATTGCAGAACATTCATCGATTTCTATAATCTGCAAGTAAGGGAAAGAAGTCCCTTATATATGATGAAGACGCGCCTCAAGGAGAGACGCGTCTCATGAGAGGACGTGTCTCCACAAAGTGAAGAAACGTCCACTCATGGGACGTGTCCCTTGAGTGCGCGGGCTTCTTAACCAACAGAAGCCATTCGGATTTAAACAAAACTATTATGAGTGTTATTCAACAATCATTTAATTTAAAGGATTTATATTTTAAGAACAGTTTTAGGTTAAATATAAATGATGATGATGCATGAATGCAATCATCATTTATATCTGACCAAAGCTATCTTAAATCAACACTTAACACCCTATCCATTGGAAGACATGAAGTTATCAAGCATAAGAGGACTGATTTTGTATACTTTGGCATTGAAGAGATTAAAAGGTCCGAAAGGATGAATGAAGAGTGGTTGAGGAAGGCCAAGGAGGCTAGGTTAGTGGCTGCAAATGCGAGACAACACCTTCAAGAAGTGAAAAACGAGGTCCATCTCATCAACAGAGCAAGACAAAAAGGAATAGATAACATTAGAAGACTCCTTACTCAAAGGAAGGATGCACTTTGTTCTAATGATAGTGATGAGGTTGATAAGCTTGGTCAATCAAAGGACTTGGTGAAGATTCCAGATATGAGGAAACAAGTGCAAATTGAGGTTTTTTCATGTGTTAAAGAGGTTGTTCGTAGCTTGGAGGCTAAGATGAAAGTGAAGGAGGATGAGATTATTGCAGCATTATCTCATCATGACAGGATGCACAAATTGATTGAGGAGCATCTTTGGGCAGCCCAATTAAAGAGAAGACAAGAGGGAGTTGATACAGAGTCTTCTCATGATGATTTGCAGGTTGTCAAAGAAGGTATGTTGACAATGAAGTCAAATTATTTGAACCTTCTTTCAGATAGAGACACCCTTCTTCGCCTTGTTGGGATCTATTCAGATTCCATGATGAGGAAAGAAGAGGAAGCTGACAAGCTCTCTCAAGAGCTTGACGGCATTAGGGGTTCCTTGGTGAGTACTCAATTAGCACAGTCAGGACAGTTTCACCTTGGTTGCATCTTGAGATGTGATCACCATTTTGATTTCAGCCCACATACACAGGATTTGACAGCACAGAGAGGTGGGTGGAATAAGGAGTGTTCTAATCAGCTAGGGTATAACTTGATTTCGACCTCAAATGGTGATTCTGAGTTTTGCAGGTCTTCTACTTTTTTCTCTCATGATGATTATCATTTGTTTTATGACTTGGAGACTTGCTACATTTCAGAGATTGGGATTGAGTTGATTCAACAGGATGTGCTAGTGCTACAGGAGCTGTTTGGTGATGTTTGGGACATTACATAGATCTTCCCTTGGTATCCCGGTGGAGGAGAGTTGTACTTTGCTACTAAGATTGCCTAGGGACAAGCAATTTCAGGGAGGGCGGACTGTAATGTCCCTGATTTCGTGAACATCAGTTTCTGAGGGTTTAGCCTATTCTTGACTCTCGTAGGCTAAGGAGCTTGGTTAGAGGGTCTTCTTCATGGAAATTACCCAGGTTGTGGTTGGCTCATTTCATGAATTCGGGAGTTCATTTGATGTTTCTTATGATATCTTGGATGTTGGATAACACACTGTTTGATAACACATTGTGTTAGAAAACATATCGTTGGATAACATATTGTGTTAGCCATCATATTTGCACTTTATGAGTTATATTTTATATTATTATAATAAAGTGTAAATATAATATAATATTATATTATTTTTGGAAGCTTCTAGATTGTGGGCCAACCTCTTGGTGAAAAACAATAAATAGGTGAGGCCAGCCATTGTCTCATCATCTAGGAATTGTTATTTGATTTGAAGAACTTGTTTGGTGAAAGAGCCAGCTAGGGTTTCTGCCATTGCTAGCCATTGGGAACGAAAACTCTCATTGGTTATGCAATTTTGAGGGTGTGAAATATCATCTGAATTATTGCAGCAGATTGGAGGAGTTACTTCAAACTTCTCATTGGTGCCAAAATTTGTGGCCAAGGGCCAATTTTGTGATTAGCTCGATTTGGAATTTTGGAGATAGCTTGCATTTCAGTTGAGGAGAATAAGGGTGCTCCCTTTGGGAGTATTTTGGGTGATATTTTGTAAAGTTTCAGTTGCATTTTCAGACCTTCATAATCTGCTGTCACGGAGGTCGATCAGCCTATGTGAGTCTCATGTTTTTGCTCATATCTTTCGATTGAGGAGGCCAATCATTCTGGGTATTGTTGCATTCAATTCCTATCGTCGAGACAATCGTTTTAGGGGCAAATTGGAAGGAGTTTGGTGCTGCAATTAATTATTTAAACATTTGCTATGCAAGGACAGGGGAGGCTGATTGAAGACTACGATTGGGTTTGAAGAAAGTTCATTTTGCATTGCTAGTGGTTGCTACCTCATCTTCTTTCAAGGGCGCAACTTGTAACCAGGTTCCTTCACATTTGATTGCATCCATCATAGTATATGGAATAGTTTACATTTCAGCTGTAGATGCATATTATTACCAGCATTGGGGTAAATTGAAAAAAATATTGTAATTGCCAAGAGTCTTGGCTACTTTGTATGAGCATTGTACTAGATTTGGCATATCAAATCAAGGAGATATAAGTTGCTGGTTATATATTGTTGTCCTTGAGCATTTTAATATCATTCATACTCAGCTTATTAGTACGCATGCCAATTGTATGACAAAATGTCACTTGGCTGTAGGTGATTAGTTTGCATATAGAAATCATAAATGTGCATTGGAAAAGACAAAAAGAAGTCATAAATGCATTTAGAATATAGTCTAGAGTCGGTAGACATTCTAGCATTGATTTACAAGCATTTCGAGTACTTTGATATCATCTTCAAGCAAATACATCAGACTGAAACCACAGACCAGCAAGCATTCAGTTTGCATCAGAAGTGTTTGACAATATTCCTTGAGTGCAAATTCACATCAAATTGTCAAGGGATATTACACTTCCTCACCGATTGCTTGGTTTTTCAAATCAATTATATACTTTTGACCCTTATTCTCAATGGAGATTGTATTCTTTTTCCAGTTGTGATCAGCTTTGGCTACCACCAACTAACCCTGATCTAACAATGTGGCGTATGCTTTTTTCCTTAATGAAATGACCATAAAGTTCAACAAAAATGTTTTAGTTTCAATAATTATCTTTTGTCCCATTAAAACTTCAAGTACCTTAATACCTTGTCGATCTGCACCCACCAATTGAAAAGTTTGCGGCCAAATGGTTGGCTTGCCAAGACTTCTCCAAGTGTCTTCTGGAAGTACATTCATGCCGGACCCGCCATCAACAATTGTATTGGTGAGATTCCTTCCAAAAATCTCCATATTCACAACCGCTGGTTTCTTTGTTGTGATAACTGTCAATAACATTGGATCAATCACTTGGTCACCTAAGAGCGGAGGTTCGGTTATTGGTTCTTCATTCTTGCCAGATTCTAATTGGGTTGTAGCATGCATCGTCTCATTATCCTCCACTACAATAACATTTTGAAGTTCAAGAATACTTTGTAAAAAAATTACTACTTTAACTGGTATAGTAGCTTGAAGTACTAGTGCAATATTTTTCTCGGATTGTAGTTTGTTTGTTACTATACTTGCATTTGCATTTGAGTGGCATCATTCATTTTCCATAGCATTCTTCACTTCAGCCCTTGCTTCACGAAGCCTTTATTTTTTTGAACATGGGTCTGGGTACATAGCCTTCTTTGTTTGGGCACGAGTAATGGCTAGTACTTCATTTTTCCTTATATCAATCATGTTGACAATAGCCTTTTGCTTTGGAAATCCAGTGTCTTTGTGATTTCCAAATCCACAGTAATTGCACTTTGTCTTGCTTGTTCTAGCAATCTCTCGGAAAGTGTCCCCATTCACTACATTGTTGGCATTGTATGATAGGGTGTCCTTTGGGGTCATATTGTAATTGGCTTTTTCCTCCTCTTTGATTTTGATAACCACATGGAGATGTATTATATGACATCGATGGAGTGGACTCCTCTCTTTGCATAAAGAGTACTTGTGTACTTTTGGTCTTCAAATTGTGTGGGCACTCCTTTATTGAATGACCCATTACCTGGCAAATCTCACAAAACATCCTTTTTAAGAAAATTACCTTTTGTGTGCCCCTCAATTTTGCACTCAATACACCACGGTTCATTAGTTTCTTTGTTATTTTCTTTCCCCGCTTTGAATTCTTTCATCATCTGAGGCATGTCCCTCTGGAGTGCTTGTACTGTTCCTAATTCATCATCACTATTGTCATTCGAACTTCCATCTTCCTCTATTTTTGTTTTACTACACGAGGACATTTTATTTTGACTTTCTATGTCCATTGCCCTATTGTAGGCTTGAGCATAGATGACGGAGCTAATACTTTCATTTTCTTCCTCAGCAAAGGAATCAATCCACTCAATAGTCCTATATTGTCAATCAATCCCTTCATTGAGAGAGAGCATAAATACCTTAGAGTCCCTCAAACTCCTATGGTCAATTAGGAGCATACACGAAATAAAGGTTGAGTGCTCCCCAAGCCCTCCACTGTTGGGAGAGGATCCTTCCCATCCTTGACCTTTGTAATGAACCTTGCTCGAATCACACTCAAAATTAAATGCTTAATTTTTTGTTAGATGGAAACCACCACAAATTCTCATTTCATATTCCTAAACAACAGTGAAAAGTTTACACGGCATAACAAATACCAACACAGAGACTGCAAAGATGGATTGAAATGCAGTGGTGAAGAGTAACAGAAAACTACGCACAACAATGACTGAAATACATTCACATCATCCAACCCAAACAAAAACGAAGTATCAATCTCAGTTCATCATAAGCTTTGAGAGAATATCGTTTCAATTGCTAATTTGTTCCAACAAGATCGATACAATTTAATTGGCCCAGAATGTCTAACGGCATGAAAGACTGCCTGGAAATGAAGATCCAAGGTGCCGATGGTCTGATCCTAGTTCGATGAGTGAGCAGGGACTGATGATTGTGCTAAGTCTGGGATGATCCGTCAATGCCTCGAGATGATCCAAACTGCAGCCACACAAGAGATGAGCTTCTGAACAGCACCCGCACTAGTCTGGATGTCATCGGTGTAGGCCCGCCTCGATTGTTCCTAGCCTTTATGAAACACACGGAGACAGCCGCACGCCACTAAGATCCTGGGGAAGCTGATTTCTTTCAGTGCTCAGGTATGTGCTGCCGTGAACCTTGCATGACACCAATATCCCCTTCAGAGAGTCCGTGCATACAATTCCTCTTGTAGTACTATCTTCACAATCGCAAAACAAATCAATGCTCGAGCCAACCTAATGACTCTTCTCATTCGCTGATCCCATATAGTGATGCATCGAATCACAAGCTCGATACTGACTGTTGGGTCGATTTAGTTTGAATATGATCAGTGGATGAACATCTGAAGGAACCCGCGATCCTTCGTGATTCTGTGAGACACCACTAATGATAGAGTTGCGCCCCTGATGTATGCATGTCGAATGGGAGTGGCACTGATCGCGTGAATTCATGATAGCCTCAGAGACTCCCTGCTAAGTGGCGATGAACTAAGGTGAGTCTCGTAGCTAGTTTGAGATCGCTCCTTCGCTACTATGTGAATGTCAACCCTTGTGACCGGAGCCAATCTTGATCGCTCCTTAATGCCTGTTGAATATCCTCCTGAAATTAGATCAAACCTTGGTCACTGGATGAGAATGACAAAGTCAAGATGTGAATGTAAAGCACAGAATACACGAATTTCCCAGAACTGAGACTACGTCCAATACCTTGGTGCCAACGCATGAGTGACTACGTCCTCACCGACTACATGGCAAGATCTGCATCCAAATTTGTGATATCATCCAAGATGCCTCGAGCTCAAATAAATAATCGATCCAGATCGCCTTCCTGAGTGGGTCAGCCACAATTAATAAATTTAAATATTATTTTTAATAATTTAAATTTAATATTATTATTTATTATTTACTATTATCATTTAATATTATTATTTAATAGTGTTTAAAACACTTTATAATTTTCCCTCCAAAAACCATTTGATTTATTTGGGGACATGACAGTCTCCCCCGCTCAGGTGTTCCTTGCCCTCAAGCAACTTCAGACCTGGATCCCAGAGCCTCGTGAAGAATCTACAAGGTAGCTGTTGAACTCCCATGTCATGGATCATACCAAACTCCATGCTAACTCCCAAATCCCAAGTTGTCATCTTTCCATGTGAGCTAAAAGTGGAATGGTTACTGTCTCTCACTGTGCCACCACTGTCCCAATATGGTGGAATCTCATCACCCTGTACCTTAGAGGTAGTCCACAGGTTCCAACTCTCAACACCAACAAAAGGGTTGAAAAGTAAACTGTCCTTTAGCATGACATTGTCGAAAGAATGTGCTCTCCAAGCCACAGGAATATTTCCGATAGGAAGAGGAATCTGGAGCTCTGAACTCCAGGAATGATGGATTAGCCTAAGGTCTTCCTGTATGTTGTCAATCTCCTCCATAATCTGGCCAACCTCTTTCGCACACTTTTTGGAAGTAGCAATCGTTGTGTCCGCATACTCAATTGCCTTGTCCTTGTCTTTGATCAAATGTAAGTATGTTGATTTGGTACCTTCCATGGTGTCCTTCATCTCTTTCAAATCTCTAAGGCTGATGCTTATTTCACCCTGTCCCATAGCTGCTCTCTGTATGAAATCTTCAAGGATACTCCTTGTGCCATCCAACTTGGACAAGGTTCGAACCTCCTCATCACCAGTCACCTTTAACTGGTTCTTCCAATCATCCTCAAGACTATGCCAAAACAATGAATTGTTAAATAGCATAACAAAATCTGAAATGACTTCATACCTTGTGATACTGTCGCCATGATCATGTATATCTATCCCTATATCTCCGTCATAGAATCCTCCAAATTCATCTTCCATAATCCCTTATGGGACCATCTTCATGTTGTCTTCCTCCACAGATGCGGCCTCTGCATGACTTTGGAATCCTATTATGTGAAATGAAGATTGTGTTGCACTCAAATTCCCACCATGCTCATCTACTTTATCTTCTTCCCCTCTCAAAACATCACAGCACACCTTACTCACATCGAGGAGATAATCTCTATCCGCCAACGTGTATAGGTAGTTGGACTTGACTACCATCAAGGACTCCTTGAGCTCGTCCAGCTCCTCAGAATCATCATGCTTCCAACACAACATTGCTATCATTTTATGAATATGATCAAAGTGATGTAGAGTCAAATCGACCATACCTTTGTTGACCCTTAGTTGGCTTCTCAAAGGGTGTGTGTCCATGCTCTCATGCAACATTTCTAATTGCACCTCCTCTACTTGTTTCTTGCAATTAACCAAATCCTCTTTGTCTTGAGCCTCCAAACATTCCATTGAAGTACCATCAAGTGATCCTGGTGTCTCCTCGAGGCGAGATTCGTCCTCGTTCTTATGATACTCTTCTATCTCATGATCATGTGTGGATGAAAAACTAGTGTTCAAAATCACAACCTCATAATCATCATACCTCATTATAGCGTCCTCTTGTTCCTCCTTTGGTGATTTTGGCTTCTGCTCTTTAATTCCTTCCTTGGTAGTTTTTGAATCTTCCTCTTCTTTCTTCTTTCGCCTTATGTAGTCATACAGTCCTTTTTTGCGGGAGTAGGACTCATGTGCTTTCACGTACTCATCAAGGGGAATGCAATCCTTTGCATCATCTGGCAAGCTTTGATATTCGTTCAAAGTTTTGGACGCCTCAATCTCAAGATCTATGTCCTTTATCTAAGGTCCACGCTCCACCAAATTCTTCCCACCCATGGATCCACAGGCTGGCAGGACGAAGGCTCTAATACCACTGTAACGAACCTTGCTCGAATCACACTCAAAATTAAATGCTTAATTTTCTGTTAGATGGAAACCACCACAAATTCTCATTTCATATTCCTAAACAACAATGAAAAGTTTACACAGCATAACAAATACCAACATAGAGGTTGCAAAGATGGATTGAAATGCAGTGGTGAAGAGTAACAGAAAACTATGCATGACAATGACTGAAATACATTCACATCATCCAACCCGAACAACAACGAAGTATCAATCTAGTTCATCATAAACTTTGAGAGAATATCGTTTCAATTGCTAATCTGTTCCAACAAGGTCGATACAATTTAATTGGCCCAGAATGTCCAACAGCATGAAAGACTACCTGGAAATGAATATCCGAGGTGTCAATGGTTTGGTCCCAGTCCGATGAGTGAGCAAGGACCGATGCTTGCGCCAAGTATGGGATGATCCGTCAATGCCTCGAGATGATCCAAACCACAGCCACACGAGAGATGAGCTTATGAAAGGCACCCACACTGGTCTAGATGTTGTCACCAGTGTAGGCCCGCCTCGATTATTCCTAGCCTTTATGAAACACACGTTGACTACCGCGTGCCACTGAGATCCTAGGGAAGCTGATTTCTTTTAGTGCTCAGGTATGTGCTGTCGTGAACCTTGCATGACGCCAATATCCCCTTCAGAGAATCCGTGCATACAATTCCTCCTGTAGTGCTATTTTCACACTCGCAGAACAGATAAATGCTCGAGCCAACCTAACAAAACTTCTCATTCGTTGATCCCATATAGTGATGCATCAAATCACAAGCTCGATACTGACTATTGGGTCGATTCAGTTTGAATATGATCAATGTATGAACATCTGAAGGAACCCGCGATCCTTCGTGATTCTGTGAGATGCCGCTAATGATAGAATTGCACCCCTGATGTATGCGTGTCGAATGGGAGCGGCACTGATCGCGTGAATTCACGATAGCCTCATAGACTCCCTACTGAGTGGCAATGAACTAAGGCGAGTCCTGTAGCTAGTTTGAGTTCGCTTCTTCACTGCTATGTGAATGTCAAGCCCCATGACCGGAGCCAATCTTGATCGCTCCTTAATGCCTGTTGAATATCCTCCTGAAATTAGATCAAACCTTAGTTGCTGGATGAGAATGACAGATTCAAGATGTGAATGTAAAGCACAAAATACACAAATTTCCCAGAACTGAGACTACGTCCAATACCTGGGTGCCAATGCATGAGCGACTACATCCTCACCGATCACTTGGCAAGATCTGCATCCAAATTCTTGATATCATCCAAGATGCCTCAAGCTCGAATAAATACTCGATCCAGATCGCCTTCCCGAGTGGGTCGGCCACAATTAATAAATTTAAATATTATTTTTAATAATTTAAATTTAATATTATTTTTATTATTTATTATCATTTAATATTATTATTTTAAAATATTTAATTATTATATTATTATTTAATAGTGTTTTAACACACTTTATAATTTTCCCTCCAAAAACCATTTGATTTATTTGGGGACATGACAACCTTAAGGTCAAGTGCTCCTCCATTGTTGAGCCCTTTGTAAACAAAGTGATTTCCTATCAAAAATATAGTTTTTTGTTCTTTATTTTGGTGGAATCTCAAAAATATTTTCTTAATTCCTCTATAATGCTAATATTTTGGTTTACAGGTTTATGCTGTAGTGATTCTAAATTTCCAATTATTTTTCCATTGTTATAAAGCTGAAATCAGATTTTACGTTGAACTATGACTTACATTTATTTGGAAGGTGACCATTAACTGAACTAAGTTATAACCATTTAGGAATTCTCTAGTCTCACACTTGAAATACCAATTTAGTTTTCTATGTATATAGTTCTGGATTTGTTCTTTTCCCCCGTTTTACAAGTTAAAGGTTAAGAATGACAAAATTGGGTTGCAAGCTATTTTACTACAACAAACCGTGCAATTGGTTCAATTATCAATACAAATAGATCTCCAAAACCTCAATAACACACCTGGAATATGATCATTTTTTAAAATGAAGGTAAAATTATATATTTATAGAGAGCGCAATTACAAAACATCAGATCCTAGTAGCAAGGCTAGAGGGCTGAAAAAATTACATAAGAGAAACACACCTGGATCATGATGATGAGAAAGAGAAACCGACAAAGAATATACAAGCCACCAAGGTAGCCTAAGAATTTTACTGCACAATCCAGTTAATAAGTATAAGCAATTTTATTTGACTGAAATTTTAATCACTTGTTCCTTTGAATACTTTTAACATGACAATGGTACAACTGAAACATATTCCATTATCAAATAGCATGCCAGGGTACATAATCATAGATTTCTTACCAACACCAAAGTAGCTGCGATGTGTAATTTCCACAAGGTAATCTGAGAGAACATTGACCTGCAGTGCTACCTTTACTCCCTGCTTCTTGGAAAATGCATCTTGCATTTCATTTATGGTGGCCAAATATGATCCCGATGTAAACATATGAAACATGATTTGCATAAGTTTTTTGTCACCTTTACTCCTAAAAATTCGAGGAACAAAATTCAAACTTATAACATTCCACTCAGAGCCCCGTAATGTTACAGCTGAGGAAGATATTCCATTATAGTTTCCAGGAAGAATGGCTTCCAAAGTACTCTGATGTTGTGTAAAGGTTGATGAAGTAGCATTTATTTCAAACCCAATGGCTGAAGCAACTAGGCTTTCATTTAGTTGATCTTGAAAGTCCCAAGCAAATAAGTATCTATCACTATTAAGCATGCAACCCTTGCAAGATATTCTGAAGAGTGGCCCTTTTGAAGTGTCCATGCAAAATGGCTTGCTGAAATCCTCAGCAGTTGCATTCATCATGTATCCATCTTCACTACTCAAAGAAAGTTTGCTTCCTACAATCTGATTGCACTCAAGCTGGCCTACAGTAGTAACATTAACTTCTATATCATTCATGAACATCTGGATGTCCTTTCTTTTTGCAGGTGTCAGGTGTTGAATAGTGACTGTATCGGACGAAATAGCATCATAAGCTAGACTGTTAAGACACAAAAAATCAGGTCAAACAAAAAGTAAAGTTGGAAAGATTCATATACATTGACAAACTAATAGAAATTGATTAAGAAAACTAGTAATAAGTTTGAATTTCTGTAATAACCTCTCCTCTCAAAACCCTTGCCTTATGTAATATAGAATACCTTGCCTTATCTAATATAGAATAAACCATATCCTATTTGGGCCGACTCCCATCCCTTGCGCCCAAGTCAAAATTAATACATTGCTGGCCAACCATATATGATTCAAATTAAATGACATTTTCTGGACGACCACCTTGTTATATGATTCAAATTATATATATGTGTGTGTGTGTGTGTGTGTGTGTGTTTTAGATCGCCCAAGTCTGGAGGAAAAGATAGGATTAGGAAGAGCAGAAATATTATACACAGCAGCTAGTGAATGCTTACAAGGAGGCAGCGATTACGACCCAGATTAATATACACAGCAGCGATTAAGATTAATATAAACAGCAAACTTACATTGGACCGACTTGAATGATAAGTTATGAGCCAACTTTACCTTGTCAAAAGCAGCAACCAATATAAATACAGCAATTCCACCAAGCATACAATTAATTAATATGCAGCGATTCACCCAGGGTTTAAGTAATTGTTAATTAAAAGAGTCAACGCTGCAATTGGGAATATAAGGAAACAAATCAAGTTGAACCAAAAGGCATGCCCCTTGGGAAAGAGATGTCTATCCACAAGGGTTGCATCATTTCATAAGGATATATAAGGGAGGAATATAAGCTCATATAAAATGTATGGGATATATCATAGTTCGACAACTCGCCAAAAACTCGCGAGTTTTTTTTGAAAACGAGTAAAAACGAAAAAAACTCGCCTAAAAAAACTCGCCAACTTTGTGCAAAAACTCGCCGACTTTTTGGCAAGTTTTTGTCAAAAAGTTGGCGAGTTTTTAAACACGCGCGATCAGGGTATGAAGTCTGCTGCTGGCCAAAAGCTCATTTCATTTGCTTTTTTTGAGTTTCTTTCACTATTGGCAGAGCAAAAACCCAGTCTAAAACATTTTGCACCATTTTTCAGTGATTTTACATCGAGGAGACGAGATTTGAAGGAGAATTTCATCGGATTTCAAAGGCAAATTGGATTTCCAGGTAGGTTTTCTGATTTTGCTTGTTCTTTCTTCATTTTTGTTGATTGTATGTTTAAAAAACATCATGAATGAATTGTAAAATAGATTTAAATACATTTATATTGTTGAAAAGAAGATTTAGATTCATCAAAACAAGAATTTATGACACTTTTTTCTAACTTTTTCTCATATTTTGCTGATTTTTCATTTTTTTGAAATTTTCTTCAAACCCTAGTTTGTTTTTTTATTTTGATTCTTCTTGTTTGTTGAAAACATGTTTAAAATCATATATTAGCTTAATTTGTTACTAATTTAAAGTAATTTTCTGATTTTTACATTTCTTTTACATTTTTTTGTAACCCTAGTTTATTAATTTCTTTTTTTAATCCAATTTTTTTGATGAAAATGTTTGGAATCTTAGATTAGTTTAGATTTTACTAATTTAAAGTAATCTATATTGATTTAATCTAATTTAGCTTGTTTTAAAATTTTCTATCAAAAAACTAACAAGTGCTTTCACTTTTGTGTGTGTAGGTTAATTGATAATGGCTTTTGAATCCGTTTCTACCCCTACCTCAGCCCCATCCATGCCTGGGAGTGGGGAATATGTAGGCACTCGTCCAGAAGGAGCTAGAGATCCTGCTTGGAAATATGCATATGAAGGACCAGAATTTGGATCAGTTTATTGCATTAAGTGTAAAAATGTATACCGTGGACGCATCAATTGCCTCAAATACCACCTTTCAGGCATCCCTAGATGTGATGCTAAGGCTTGCATAAACACCAATGAGGAAATAAAAAGACAACTGAATGCAATACTATCCACTGCAGAAGAAAAAAAGGTGCAAAGAGCAAAGGCAAAAGCGGCAATGCAAGCTGCCATAGCTTCTTCTCAAGGTGCTACAGTCAACCTTGAGTCACTGTCAGATGATGATGTAGTAGCTGGCATAGTGGGCTCTCTTCGTGGTCCACATGTGCGAAGGCAATCGCTGAAACCCACCACCACCTCCATCCCTTTGACTACCTCTAGTAGAGTACTAGGGTCAAGATCAACACCTACAACCACGGGTACACGCATTGGTGATTTTTTTGTGCCTAGAAACACACCTGGTGCACAACCTTTTTTAGAGGCAATTGGGTGGAATAAGGAGGTGCATGAGCATGCAGATGTTGCTTGTGCCAATTTTTGGTACTTCAACAACATCCCTTTCAATGTGGCAAGCTCACCTTGCTGGCAAAATTTGGTGACCGCATTGACAGTTGCAGGGAAAGGCTACAAGGCACCTTTGCGCAAAGACTTGAGTGGGAGGTTAGTTTATATTCTTTAATTTATGTTTTTTAAGTTTAATTTATGATTAATTTAAGCTATTTTTTTGTTTACAAATTAAAATTGTGTACTTGATTTCACTTTGTACTTGTAGGTTGCTTTCTAATGCAACTGAAAGGGCAAGGGCAGCGATAGAAGAACAAAGAGAAGAATGGCAAAAATATGGCTGCACTATTCTTTTTGATGGGTGGACGGATGGAAAAAACTGTACCATCATTAATTTTTTGGTTTCTTGCAAAAATGAGGTGGTGTTCTTGAAATTCATGGATGCCTCCAGCATAGTAAAAAATGCAGAAAATTTGGCTAGAATGTTGGAGCAAGTGTGCATGGAGGTTGGGCTTGAAAATGTGGTGCAAATCGTAACTGACAATGCAGCGGCATATGTGGCAGCAGGAAGAATCCTCCAAGATAAACACCACACAATTTTTTGGACACCATGTGCTGCCCATGTCCTTGACCTTCTTTTGGAGGACATAGGAAAATTAGATTGGGTCACACCGATTGTAGAGGATGGAAGGAGGATCACTAAATATATCTACAATCACCCTTAGGTTCTCGACTTGAAGAGGGAGCACACCAAAGGGAGAGAATTGGTGAGACTTGGTGTGACAAGGTTTGCAACGGTTTTCTTAACGTTGCAAAGCATTCTTGGTGCATTGACGGCTTTGAAACAAATGTTTGTGAGTCAAGCATGGGTAGACTCACCTTATTCGAAGAAGCCAGAAGGAGAAAGAGTTCAAAACATTGTCTTCGAGCCCCTCTTTGCACAAAGAGCAACAGAGATTGTGAAGGTAACTTCAAAACTTTGAGTTTGAATCTAAATTCAAATTGAACATTTTTCTTAAAGTTAATGTCTTTCATTGTAAATTTGTAAATTACTAAATTGTAACTCTAATCTTTTTTTGCATTTTTAAATTTATATTGTAGGTGTCAGAGCCCTTGGTTAGAGTGCTCCGCTTGGTGGATGGGGATCAAACCCCAATGGGGTATCTTTATGAGGCCATGGATAGGGCCAAATAAGGGGGACAGCCTCAAATTTGATCCCATTTGGGAGATTATTGATAGGAGGTGGAACAATCAACTCCACCAACCTATCCATGCAGCAAGGTACTTCTTGAACCCCCGTTTCATCCATTCAAGCACCTATGTAGATCCTACTAGAGAGGTTATGGAGGGCCTCACTACTTGCATTCAGGGGATGACATCCACACCTGATGAGGCAGACTGCATTGTTAATGAATTGCAGAGTTATAGAGAAAAAAGGGGTGCACTCTTCTCTTCAAACTTGGCAAAGAGAGCAGTATCTAGGCTGCCACCAGGTATAAAATTTGAAATTTACAAGTTACAAAAATGAAAAATTGATAATTACTAGTTACAATTTTCTAACTCTTTTTTTGTTTTTTTGTAGATGTTTGGTGGGCAAATTGGGGTGGAAAAACCCCAAATCTTCAAAAATTTGCCCTCCGTGTCTTGAGCCAGCCTTGTAATTTGTCCAATTGTGAGCGCAATTGGAGCTTGTTTGAGGCCATCCACACAAAGAAGAGGAACAAACTCACTCAAAAACGTCTCAATGACCTTGTCTATGTGCAATATAATCTTCGATTGCACAGAAGAAAGGTAGAGGAAATATCATATGATGATCCAGTTGATTTGGATGAGATAGATCCATACAGTGATTGGACAGGGCGAGGGGAGCAGCCTCCATTGTTTATTGAGGATGAGATTTATGATTTAGAGCGACAGGCAATGGAGGAGGGTGGATTTGCATTCTCATTTGACGACCTTGAGGATGACCTTGAGGAGGAGGAGTCATTGCCAGTGCCACCACCAGCAGCTGCAAGAGGATCTACATCGAGGATGGAGGTTGAGGAGCCACAAGCACAGCAGGAGCAAACTCCTACGATTAGACCCTCTTCCGATCCTTTACTGAGATCTAGACATGGGAAGAGGAAGATGTGATTCATGTGAATTTGCAAAAACTGAAATATATTAATGTTTATGTAGTATTTACTTTCAGTTTTACAAAAACAATTTGCTATTTTCATTTTGTTTCAGACTATTATCATATCAGCGCATTGAGCATTCCACATGAGGATGCCATTTTGTATCCAATTTTCTTTCAAATCAATCAAATACTACTTGTTTCTTATATGTACTCATTTATTGACTCATTGGATGCATCTTATCTTTGAATTTTGCAAAAAAAAAGAGTTTTTAGTGAAGTTTAAGCAATTTTTTAATTTCCCAAGTTTTTTCCAAGTTTTTGCCGAGTTTTTCGGGCTTGCCGAGTACTTGCAAACGCCGAGTATTCCAACTATGGGATATATATATATATATTATTGACGATTATGCCATAATGATGCTTTCAGTAATTAATAATCTTATTTGTAATTACTGATTGGATTTAATCCATTGTTTCTCTTTAAGCAATATGTTATGAATATTCTTAACAGCATCAATTCTTAGAAAGATACACATCGAACCTTAGCAAAACACACTTCGGTAAAATATAGGAGACACAAAGGCACAACAAATCAAAATACTAGGTGAATATATTTAGGCGAATATAAGAAGATACAAAGAGCACAACAGCTACAAAAGGGAACTCGTGCAGTTCTAGCACAGCAGGAAATCATAATAGAAATATATATATCATCAAGAAGATATCAGATTTAATTCACATTCAGGTGTATTTCTGCCACTTATTGTCTTACATCTATATAAGTATAGTTTTGCATAAGAAAGGAAGAATAAATGTATTTCTACACACAATCATTGACCTATGTATGCATATTACTTATAGATAATAAGAAGGATCCCTATGATTGAAACAGTATTATGTTAACCGTCTAAAACCTGCCTTGTGGGAAGCGCCAAGGGTGGAGTGGTAAAGGCCAAAAACCCACTTGCGACCTCTGCCCAATTTCCTCAAGAAGGAAGGGCCAGGGGTGGAGTGGTAGAGAGCCAAAAAGCCCACTTGCGACCTCCACCCAATCCCACAGGATGGCAAGTGGCTTTAGGGGTTGTGACATTGATGGGGAAAGCAGGTACAAGTCGCCAAGAGGGAGGGCTGTGGTATACACCCTTTTAGTCTTGGCATATGGCTTCAGGCAGACCCATCATGTCCCTTCTCCCAGTTTCCTAATATGTTGCATTATGGATGATCTATGAATGTGATACAATTGTTTAATCCTAACCAGCTTATATACATATTTGTGAATGTTGTTCATGTGGTGAATACGGGGTTCAATCCAAAATTACATCATTAAAGAGATATTTATTGATAAGGTGAAAACCCTAACCCTAATCTGTTGTAATTTGTGATCAATAGGCGAATCCTAGGGAAAATTAGGATATGGGACATTACAATTTCTTTTGTTTCTTTTAATCATAAAAATAGAAAAAGTCACTGAAGCTTTCATTGGTAATGACTCTTAACTGTTACCAAGAATATTATGCTATCTACAACAAAGTAGCATTACTCACAAAAGATGTGATTCAATGTGAACCGCCTAATTTTCCATGTCATTTCAAGCTGCTGAATGGCACAACAGTGAAAACTGTGCCTTGAACTGAAACCTCCTCTAAAAATCACAAATAACTCACAAGTTATTTGCAGTTTTTTAATAAAGTGCTTATTTTTTCACATATATATATTGGGTTCATATTTACAGTTGGAGGTAGCTAAATATGGTGCATAGACAAACTGAAAATACTTTGCATATTGAAGATTTAAAGCCACATTCCATCAGAATAACTAGGTCACCTAGCCCTTACTTGCACAATGCATTTTCCAATGTTTGCACATTCCTTCTAAATGGAAATGATGCAAAGGAGATTAAATTATATTTGTTTATTTCATTCACAATACACATTGTAATTTTTTTAAGTTTGAATCTAAAGGATTTTTTTAATAAAACTATATTTTAAAAAAAAAGTTATAGTTAGGTTCACAGCACTTTTTAGTTTTAGTTATAATTGGTTTATTTCGAAAATTAAATTTTGAACCTTATTGCAGATTTATTTTATTTATTTTTAACCAATGCATTTTCAGATTCAGTTAATAGTGCCACCAGAAAAGGATTTTTCATGGGTCTATTACAAAATCTATGGCCAACTCAAACAAGTTAATTTGTATCTTTTGCAGAAATGAACATGTTCAAGCATACATCACTTCAAATGGTATCGATAAAGCTATCTAGACATGATGCTAACCTTAGCCTTAAATGCCCTAACAACATAACCCTCCAAGTATTACTGACTTTTCAGGCCCTTACAGAAAGCTTAGTGAAAAGAGCAAGGATTGCTACTAGATCATCTATAAGGTCCTCTCATTGCACTAGACCTCTAGAGGCTGAGGAAATTCCATATTACACCATGTAGCCTTGTACTGATATGCCTTGTTCCAAAATACTTAATTTAAATGCATTTCTTGTGCCCTATAGCACACCTAGAGCTCAAACAACTTTGGAGAGCACACCATGAAATAAATGTACATACGTCAGCTAAAAAGAAAATATAAGTTTTTGATACTTCTTCAGCATCCTTTTCAATGTATAAATCTTCCCTATTGACTAGCAATGGTTGACAAAACTTTAAAATTACTATTGTGGGTTGTATATTTTAAGTCCCGTCATACAAGAGCCTCAAGGTTGATGTGTTAAGAAAAGCAATGTTATATATGGTGTATCTAATAAAAATCATGAAAAGTGACCAAAGACAGGTTGTACCATTGTGTCTTATAGGTTGCCAAATGGAAGAAACCCTACCTTGATTAATATCCTTGACGTGTCAAACAGGGGCATAATTTTCCACTAATCTATGGATACATTTGATAAAATAAATCAACAAAAACTTTACTCACACTATTTCAGGGAGTTGTGAATGAGGTTGGAACTATATATGCGGTGCAACTTATTACACACAATGTTATATATTATCAATTATGTGGTTGCAGAAAGACTTTTGAAAGAAATGTTGCCTAGCATGTTTTGGTGCCCATGCACTGCACATTTCCTTGGTTTAGTCATGGAAGCTATTGAAAAACTTCCATAGGTTAAATCTATTGTAGATAAAAGAAAATCTAACACCGAATACATATATAATGACACTAGACATAAAAGGTTTCCCTCGCTAAAGCATGGCTAGATATGCAATTTACTTTCTTGCCTTGCAAAATCTCTGTACACAAAAGATGAACCTAAATTGAATAATTGTTTCATCTAAGTGGGTAGAATCGAGTTTTGCCAATCACATTAACTCTTAAACATTTTGTAGCTTGTATTTGATGAGTCTTTTTTGATGGTCATGCATGAGATTTTCCATTTCTGAAGCCACTAGTCAAGTTGCTAAGAATGAATGAAAGGAATAAGCACCCCAAGTTATCTTAATGAGGCAATTGATAGGTCAAAGGAAGAAATAAGATCCAACTTACAAAAATATTTTGAAAAGTACATGCCTATATGGCAGATCATTGATGAAAGGTGAGACCAACAAAATGTAATGTCCCTTTTCAAAATATTCCTAAACCCCAAATATACATTCAGTGAACTAGATCTGAACAAGGTATGAATTAAACGCTCATAAAATGTCAATATTCTCACCAAACTGTAGCAATCAACCTACAAATTGTGCATTACACAGAAAAATGACCAAATATTGTTTATGTTAACAGCAGTGATCATTTGCAAAGTTGTGATTTATAGTTGGTACCAAGACTGTGCAACAGCGGCAAGGTTGGTACAACCACTGCAAATTTGTTTGGCTGATGGCACTGGAATTTGTTAAGGTATGACAGCCTTTGAAAGTCACACGACACCCCTTTTAGGCTGCAGGGTGTGTATGGCCAAGAAAGCCTCTAATTCTGATTACGATTTGCTGCACAATAGCAAATATAATATTCCAAAATATCCTTCACAAATTATGAAATTTGATTGCAACCTCCAACACCACTAAAAATCTCAATAACCAAACTAAAATTTGGAATTTTCTTCAATCTTTCAACACAATTGTAATCCTTGGATGGAATCACCTCAAGTGGACAAGAGGGTTTTCATCCTCCAATCCCAATTGGAAAAAGATTTTCATCATCCAAATTGTCACACACCAAAGGTTTTCATCTTTGAATGAAAAGATAAACACAAAGTACTCAAGCTCAAAAAAAAAAAATTGATAGAAATGACAAAAATGAATGATACATTTGATCAATTTTCCATCCTTTTACAAATTCCTTTTGGGCCATCAATTTTAATTTCCTTTCCCATCCTAGAATTCCATCCAAAGTGTTAAAAAAGACTTTTTTTGAATAAAATAATAATAATATTTGAATTGCCCTTTTTAAAATAAAGTGACTAGGCCCAACTTAAAATATTTATATTAATCATTTCCTTCATTTTACCCTTTAGCCTACAGAAAATGAAGAAATAGGCTACAAGTTCTGCCAATGGTTTTAATTATGAAAAGGGAACATGATAGTTTGTTCTTGCCAAAATTGGTTGCCCTCAAGCAATTACAGATTGGGATGCTCAAGTACCTTCACACCTTCCAATGTAGCATCTTCGGTTGGGAAACTCTTCTAACACACCAAATATTCTATTATGCTCATGTTCCTCAATTTCCTTTCAGTGGTGTCCATGATGGCTTCTTGTACCAAAATCAACTAGCCTTCATCATCTAGAAAAAGCAACTCTACTTAAGGAATGATATGCTGTCCAAGTGCCCTTTTAAGACATGAAACATGAAATACATTGTGAATTCTCATATGTTCTAGCAACTCAATTTCATAAGCAACCTCCCCAAGCCTCAGCATGACCCTATAAGGCCCATAGAAGTGAGGCTAGAACTTCTCAACTCCACTTCTCTTAAGAGAAGATTGCTTGTAAGGTTGCTACCTCAAGAAAACCATACCTCCAACCTCAAATATCCTCTCAATGTGAAGTTGACCTACATTATTTTTTGATAATTTTGTGCCCATTGGAGACTTTTCTTAAGTGACTCCAAGATTTCTTTGCTTTACTTGACCAAGTCTCTTGCCCCTAGTACTCTACTGTCCATGATAACTAAATCCACAAAAGTTGGTGCATCATATACATATAGAGCCTTGAATGGAATCATACCAATGGATATATAATGTGAGGTATTGTAGCAATGCTCCCCAAGATAGAGCTATTTGAACTATGTTGTTTCTACCCTAGTATATAATTCCTCAAATACCCCTCAATCTACTTATTCACAATCTTTGTTTTTCCATCCATTTGAGGGTGATAATAGTGTTAGGTGTCAAGTCAGTCCCTACCAACTGAAAGAGCTCCTTCCAAAATAAACTAAAAAATCAACTATCCCTATCACTCTCTATATTCTTAGGCAACTCGTGAAGTATGAATACCTCTCTAAAGAAAAAACTAGCCACTTATCATGCCTTGAACTCAAACAATATAGCAAAAAAATGAGCATACTTAGTGAATTTTTCAACTACAACAAATATGCAATCGTTACCCTAAACTCTTGGAAAGCCAATGATCAAGTCCATTGAGATACTCTCCCATTTTTTATTGGGAATCAATAAGGGCTACAGCAATCTTGCTGGAAACACCTATTCCGTTTTGTTTTGCTAACATGCAATACACTCTCTAACGTGTTTGAAAACATGTCATCTCCCCGTTTTTGGCGAGCATCAGTGATCGTGAGATTGGCCTATCATGAGACCCTCGTAGGCTGACAGAGTGGTTAGAGGGTCGTTTCGGAGCTTGGCTCGGCGTCAGATTGGCAGTATTGATCAATTGGCTTTCGTTCGGGCTCATTCGGAGATGTTTTGCAGAATTGCTATTTTTAGCAGTTCCTGGCAGGCAGAGTGGGACCACTGCTATTTTTAGCAGTATGACTTTGGCAGCATCCGGAATCACTTCTGAGTTCGTCGGCATCAGACGGATCGGTAATCGGATGAGTAACGGGCGAGATATTAATATTTAATTATATTAATTAAATATTAAGTAATTAATGATTATATTATAAAGTTATAATTTTAAATTATAACTTAAGTTACCTGTCTTGAGGGGTGCGCCCATCATCAGAAAGGGGCCAGTTGGGGAATTAAAATTATTATAAAATATTTCACTGAGAACTATGGAGAAAATTAAAGATTTAAAAGTGAATATATTAAAATTCCCTATTATTAAGGAAATCGCACTTTTGTGCAATAAAGGGTTTTTGCCTTGGAAAAAGAGCCATTATTACAGTTGTGGAATCAGGAATTGATCAAGTCTTTGCCAGAGCACTGAGACTTTAGGGTTTCATCTCGAAATCGTCGGAGAACGAGCCATCTCCTTCGAAGCAGTTCAGAGGATGTGAAATAACATCTGATTTATTGCCAGTCGTGGGATTTCTTCATCCAGAAGAAATTACAGAGCTTACAGTTGATTCAAATATCAGAGGTTTAACTTTCACAGAGCTTCAGCATTAATTTACATACAGAAGATCTTCCATTGTTCCAGGCGCCCAGTATAACATCATTCTGGAGGACTTTTGAGGAAACCGTACAAATCATTAAATGCATGCAGCAGGCCGTACCTTCATCAAAGTTGCATCTTCACAGACTAATCACCTTTAGAGATCTTGTCAGGGTTTGAGCCAGAGAATATTCATTCATCAGGGCGCCCATCTCAGAGATTCAAATATTGATCATTGGTGAAGTCCGTACCACATTGTTTGCAGATCTGAACAGGCCGTACTTTGTACAGCAGGCCGTACCATATGTGGAGGAGCACCATCCACCAGAGGAAACGTATTTCATCCCAAGTCTACATCTGGAGCACTCTGGAAATCTTGGCGCCTATTCTTTAACATTCTGGAGACCATCAGAGGAAGCAGTGTTTAATATAACATTCATTATTGCTGATATCAGGGCCGTACTGTACAGTACCAGGCCGTACCATCCATTTAGAGGTATATTTTGAAGACAGAGAAAAACGCCCTCCTCCTGTGACTTCATTCTTCAGCATCTGATGCGCCTAGGAGACTGGGTCAATTTGTAACCGTTGAGCAGAGGAAGAAAGTGCCATTCTTATCTCAGCCGTACCATCTTGTGAAGGACATTTATTGCAGCCGTACTATTGCAGCCAATCAGGTTTCTTAATAAAAATCATTGCTTTTTAATATTGCATGTACTGGGTATTTTTGTAATCGTCTCTGGAAGAGTAATAAATGTGATGGCATCTATATTCCATAGTTTTTAGAGTTGAATGATTTTTATTTGAATTTATTTCAAGCACTAGCAAAATCGTACTATTGCATAAAACCCTCAAAAACGGTCAAAAACTTAAAACCTTCAGAAAAGACAAATAAAACCGTCAGAGTCAAAACAGAGGGAAACTAGGGTTTCTACAGTGGTATCAGAGCTAAATCCTGCCATCCTGAGGGTTTAGCCGTCTTCTGCAGCCGAAACAGTTAGGGTTTTACCAGGCATCATTTCTTCAGGCGAGCTTTGGTTGACAGGCAACAGGGTTCGATCTGGCAGCCGGGAAACATGGCTGACAGAACTGACAGGTATTACAGGACTGATAGAACAGTTGATCTTAGAACAGAGACTCCTTACAATAACAGAGGTCCGAACCGTGCGGAGGTCTTGCATGCACTCAGAGAACTTAGTGCAGGTCAACGGCGGTCAAATGGTGTATTACAACAGGTGGCAGTTGCACTTCAGAGACTGGGTACTCCGAGGAGATCGTCACCACCTCGTGACGATGACAGAAGTGTTACAGGTTCGCGGAGAGCTCCTAGGTCAGTGTCACGGACAGTGGATAGGCCTACAAGGCCCACCTTTACGAGACAGGAGCCCGTTGAGGATATACCAGGTGAAAGGTATGAGGGTTTGTTCGCCGGCACACTTAGGGCAGCGAACAAGGAGTGGCAGTTAGAATCACCTGAGATTAGTGGGAGGATTACCATTGACAGGACACCGCAGAGCACAGAAGGAGAAGTGATGAGCATGTTTAGGGAGTATAGCAATCTACCTCAGAAGATTAGAGAAAAACTCTCTTTCGTGAGTTACGTGGATGTGCACCCGAGTCTTTGCCATAAGACGGAGTTCGAAAAACAGAGATATCTCACTACAGCTCGTGAGTTGTTTACACCTGGAAAGGATAGAGAATCTACATCTGATGATTATACACTTCTTCATGAGAGTGATTCGATATCTTCAGTCTCTTATGTAGTAGGCAGAAATTTGTGTGATGAATTTGATCGAAGCGCTTATTTGATCCATAAGCACACTAGCACAGCTTCGGGTAATGGCTTACTTACATCGTCCTTGCATGAGATGACCCGAGAAATTTCTGCCCAGAAGACCACTTCTGATTTTTATAACAGCGATGGTGAATTTTTGCGTGAGCATGATATAACAGCTGTTTCAGAGGTGCAAACTAACCCTATTGAGTCGTCACGTGAAGAGACTCCAGAGTTGGGTACTACAGATGCAGTTGGTATTGAGGATTTATGTTATGACGAGTCTGATTTTCCGGATCAGACCTTTGAAAACCAACTAGAGGATTCGTATGTTGACACGGAATCCCAGGATCATGCGTTGGATGAGCATGCAGTCACTGTTGGAGTAGAAGCGTGTGAGGATACTGTCAGACCAGCAACTTCTACCGTACCAGTTGAGCCGTCCTTCGACGTACAGAGCAGCAGTACCTTAGATGTTGAGGTATGCATGGTTGAGAGCACACACGATGCTGCAGATCATGAGATGAGTGATGACGGATCAGCGTCATATCATAGTGCATATGGTGAACCGGAAAACGTGTATGGGGGTCGTACGTTGCAGAATCCTCATCATTTGATTGGGCAACTACATGTAGATGACACTATGATTACTACCGCCCTTGAGCATTTTGACGTTGCTCGTCAGATGTTGACTACCTACAGTAGGAGTCCTTCGACAGATGAGCACAGTGATAGAGGTTTTTCCCTTGCAGTGATACATGCACTCCGAGAAGCAATTGGAACGATGAAACAAAACTATCTAAAACTACTAGCAGACAGAGATTTCCTTCTCGAGTGGGATTGCCTTTGTTATGATGCATGGCGGGGAAAAGAGGAGCGGATCGATGAGCTCACTCATGAGCTTGAGGTGACTGCGAATTCATTGCAGAGCACCCAGTTGGCTCTTCGGGAGTCACAGTTACAGATTGAGAGGCTTACCGTGGCGTTGAGGTTAGCACAGTCTTCACCACCTTTGGACATCGTGCAGTCTTGCATGGCAGTGGTTGGTGAGGAGTATACACCCATGGTTCATAGCAGTGTAGGAGATGTTGAGGATGAGGTTACCTCCATCTCGGTCACAGGATCAGTTGATACAGATAGGATGAGTGCACTCGATGAGAGTTGCAGTGAGCCACGCATTGCACCTGGTTCTCATGAGACAAGTCCCGCGATAGGTGATGCAAGGCAGATCGTTGATAGTTCCTGTGACATGGTTGTTGATACACTGGAGAGTTGTGTGACAACCCTTGATACTTGTCCATCTTCACAACAGATATTCAGAGTCTCATCCAGTTGGGAGATTGGTACTTGTGTTGATTTGTTTCCCTCTCCCGGAAGCAAATCAATCTTTTCATTTGATACAGTTGACTATGGTCGACAGCTCGTTGAGCCTAGTCAGGAGTACAACTCAGTTTATTATTCCAGCGATTCAGAGATGGATGATTCCGATCAGGATAGCGTGATTGTGCAGTTTGTAAACAATCCATTGTTTGAATTTGATGGTGGGGTGATCTATGATAACCCACTCTTCGAGTTGGACGCCGATAGTACTCTTGACATTAGTTCTGAGTTGGGTGATGATCGTAGTGTTTGGGATTGTTGCAGTGCAACGCAATTCCAAACCAAACTCACAGAGGAGTTCAATGAGGTGTACACGGTGAGGAGTGCTTACAGTTTTGTCTTTGATCCACCTGTACATGATTCGATGCACCGTTCTCGTACACAGGGTGATTCTCTTGGTGCAGTCGAGGGGAGTAATTCATTTCGGTGTGCAGAGTTACCATCTTCACAAGATGGAATTAGCGGATGCAGGTACTTGATCCAACAGTTTGTGGGGTATTACTTGCAGGGGCCGCAGTCAGTCATCTATCATGCCGATATGTATTCGTCAGGGCTTGATACGGCTATGTCGCAGATTTTTCATACAGGTGCATGGTTACAGGGCGACTATGGTGTTAGTTGGCATGATGGCACGGACAGTTATTACATCCATGAGGGTTTAGCAGAGGACAGGGAGAGATTCAGGATAGTAGATGCTTCTAGTAGCTTTTATCTCTGCATGACGGATGGATGTAGATTTATATTGTATTGGGATCCCGGTGAAAGCGATGTTGGCACCAAGTTGTAGGTGGGTCCGGTGAGTTTACTTCGCTATTCACCGACATATGGGTGAGGTTGGAAGCCCGATAAGCCGCGGTGGCGGCGAGGACCCGTCCACCCGGCAGACTCTGGCGGGTTGGGAATGGGCATTGGTGCTTAGCGATTGAGTTTGATACGCTTCTGAGAATGGTCGAGATGTGTGGGACATTACAGTTTTCTTTTTAGACTTCCAGAGGATTGGAGTTTCATTGCGGTTAAGAGATTGCTTGGGGTCAAACAATGGTATTTTAGGGAAGCTGAGGGCCATGTCCCGTTTTGGCAATCACGGTGATACGTGGGGTGGCTATCATATATGAGACCCTAAATGCGGCGAGTGGTTAGAAGTCGTTTGGACTTAACAGTCGAGATTAGCCGTGTCCGATCAGTGGCTTTCGTTGGGCTCATGGAGGAAGTGTTTCTTGAAGTACTATTTTTAGCGATTCATGAAGTGGGACCATTTTCGCTTGATATGACTTTAGCGACATCCGGCGGGAATCACCCGGTTAAAATTGACATGGAGACGGGTCGGTAAATGGTATTAATATTTCAATTATATTACAATTAAATATTAAAGTATTACAACAGATTATATTATAAAGTTATAATTTTAAGTGCTTAAGTTACTGTCTTGAGGGGTCGCCCATCATGAGAAAGAAAGGGGCAGTTGGAATTAAAATTATTATAAAATATTTCACTGAGAACTATGGAGAAAATTAAAGATTTAAAAGTGAATATATTAAAATTCCCTATTATTAAGGAAATCGCACTTTTGTGCAATAAAGGGTTTTTGCCTTGGAAAAAGAGCCATTATTACAGTTGTGGAATCAGGAATTGATCAAGTCTTTGCCAGAGCACTGAGACTTTAGGGTTTCATCTCGAAATCGTCGGAGAACGAGCCATCTCCTTCGAAGCAGTTCAGAGGATGTGAAATAACATCTGATTTATTGCCAGTCGTGGGATTTCTTCATCCAGAAGAAATTACAGAGCTTACAGTTGATTCAAATATCAGAGGTTTAACTTTCACAGAGCTTCAGCATTAATTTACATACAGAAGATCTTCCATTGTTCCAGGCGCCCAGTATAACATCATTCTGGAGGACTTTTGAGGAAACCGTACAAATCATTAAATGCATGCAGCAGGCCGTACCTTCATCAAAGTTGCATCTTCACAGACTAATCACCTTTAGAGATCTTGTCAGGGTGAGCCAGAGAATATTCATTCATCAGGGCGCCCATCTCAGAGATTCAAATATTGATCATTGGTGAAGTCCGTACCACATTGTTTGCAGATCTGAACAGGCCGTACTTTGTACAGCAAGCCGTACCATATGTGGAGGAGCACCATCCACCAGAGGAAACGTATTTCATCCCAAGTCTTCATCTGGAGCACTCTGGAAATCTTGGCGCCTATTCTTTAACATTCTGGAGACCATCAGAGGAAGCAGTGTTTAATATAACATTCATTATTGCTGATATCAGGGCCGTACTGTACAGTACCAGGCCGTACCATCCATTTAGAGGTATATTTTGAAGACAGAGAAAAACGCCCTCCTCCTGTGACTTCATTCTTCAGCATCTGATGCGCCTAGGAGACTGGGTCAATTTGTAACCGTTGAGCAGAGGAAGAAAGTGCCATTCTTATCTCAGCCGTACCATCTTGTGAAGGACATTTATTGCAGCCGTACTATTGCAGCCAATCAGGTTTCTTAATAAAAATCATTGCTTTTTAATATTGCATGTACTGGGTATTTTTGTAATCGTCTCTGGAAGAGTAATAAATGTGATGGCATCTATATTCCATAGTTTTTAGAGTTGAATGATTTTTATTTGAATTTATTTCAAGCACTAGCAAAATCGTACTATTGCATAAAACCCTCAAAAACGGTCAAAAACTTAAAACCTTCAGAAAAGACAAATAAAACCGTCAGAGTCAAAACAGAGGGAAACTAGGGTTTCTACAAAACATCTCCCTTGAGCCCTATTCCAAGAAAACATCTCCATGATTGGCTTCCAAGTCTTGATAAATCTTGGATGACCTACCAATGGTGTATCATGAATTGCCTCAAAGCTTTCTTCTTTATCTTCGATTCTAGAACAAGATATATACTATCTTTGTAAAGAATGGGATCATTTGCTACCTTATACCTATCATCTTATAATCTGCTCTCAAAAACATCAATAGCAAATGCATTCTTTGCATACTCTGCTATTATAGTAACCCTCTAATCAACAAATATATCAAGCATAGAGCATAAAGTTGGTTTTCTAGATGAGGCACTAGCTACAACAATATTCTTACCTTTAGCATACTCTATCAAAATCATAAGGCTAAAGTTTACTCACCCATTTCTATTCTCTATCATTCAAATCTCTTTGGTTGAGGAAGAATTTCAAGCTATTGTGGTCAATCTTAAGTTTAACCACAAACCTATCACAAATTAAATACTGCCTAAGTTTGGCCAATTCATAAATAATAGCCAACATCTACTTATCATAGATTGAGAATCCCTTTTCTATCTCACTAGGCCTCTAATTCTAGAATGATATGGGATGGCCATTTTGCATCAAAACAGCTACAATGCCTTCTCCTAAAGTATCACACTCTAATGCAAAAAGAAGTGAGAAATCAGGAGCTCTTAAGCTTGTCAAAAGCTTCTTGTGTTATATCTAACCATGAGAAACCTCCCTTATTTGTCAAATCTGTCAAGGGTATAGATAGCTATAAGAAATCCTTTGTTAACCTCCTATAGTAACTGCAAAGACCAAAGAAGCCTCTTGATTGTCAAGGTTAGTAGAGGAAACCAATCTAGGATTGCCTATATCTTTTGTTGATCCATCTAGATGCCTTGGGCACTGATTATATGCTCCAAGTATAAAATCTCTCTATCATCCCAAACCCACATTCAGATCTCTTGGCTAAGAAAAACTGCTGCTCAAGAATGCCAAGCACCTTGTCATGTCCCCTTCTCAGTGACATCTCTCGGAGTACAGGATTGGCCTATCACACGACCCTCGTAGGCTGATAGACTGGATAGAGGGTCACTTGGGAGCTTGGCTCAGCTTCAGTTAGCAGAGTTTGATCAGTAGTCTTTCGTTTGGGCTCGATCGGAGACTTTTTGCAGAGTTGCTATTTTTAGCAGTTCCTGGCGATCGGCGTGGGACCCACACTATTTTAGCTGATATGAGATTAGCGGCGTTGAGAATCGCCGGTGTTAGGTATTGAGCGAACGATCATGGTGAACGAGAGAAATATTAATATTTAATTGTATTAATTAAATATTAATTATTTAATGATTATAATATAAAGTTATAATATTAAATTATAACTTTAAGTGATTCTTCTTGAGGGGTGCGCCATCATCAGAAGGGGCCTATTTGGCAATTAAATTATGATTTAATATTCGAGCTGAGACTATGGAGAAATTAAAAGAATTAAAAGTGAATATTTTATTAAAACCCTATCTTTGTGGAAATCGCACTTTTGAAGAGATAAAGGGTTTTGCATTGGTTTGTGTGCTATTATGATGATTATTGAATTTGAGAACTGATCAACTTTGATCTGAGCAAGAGACTTTAGGGTTTCGAGTTCGAATTCCTTGGGGAACGAGCCATCTCCATTGGAAGCAATTCAGAGAGTGTGAAATAGCACTTGATTTATTGCAGCAGAGGTTTCTTCATTCAGGAGGAATCACAGAGCTTCAGAGTTTATTATTTACAGAGCTTCAGCACATTCATCCCTTCAGAAGGCATTCATCTATCAAGGGCGCACCATATCCAGAGATCCAAACATTGATTAGCAAGGAGGCCGTACATTATTAAATGATGTTTCAGACATCAGGCCGTACCTGCACCAGGCCGTACTACCCTGTATTGAGCCGTCTTTTTGCCTAAAGGAGAAACGCCTACCCTATTGGCTTGATATCTTCACCAGAGTGGCGCCCCTGCATCTGGAACCATACGCCATCCTTAGCCTGAGGGAGAACATACTTGTTGCAGCCGTACTATCAAGACATCAGATCAGATCACTGTTTTTTACCAGGTTTTTCATTAATATCATTGTATTTTCATTTGCATGCAACAGGGTTATATTGTAATCATCTTCAGAAGACTAAATATTAGAGAAGCTTCAGTATTTGCTATTGATTCTGTAGTTCTCAGAGATATATCATTTATTTGCATTTATTCTGTATTACTTGCAAAAATCGCAATCTTCATTTATTGTTCAAAAACCTCAAAACGTCAAAAAAATCAAAAATTGCAAAAAAACACTCCAAAACTCAGTCAGAAGCAAAAATCAGGGGAAACTAGGGTTTCTACACACCTCATCAAGATGCCTCAAGTGATCCTCCCAAGTCTTGTTATAGACAAAAAAAGTCATCAAAGAATAATAACACAAATTTTCTCAATTGGTTAATGAATACCTAATTTAAATAAGACTAGAAAGTGGCATGTGCATTTATCAAACTGAAAGGCATGACCAAAAACTCATAGTGCCCATAATGACTATCAAAGTTCAAAAAGCAAATTTTACACAAAATAATATGCATCACTATATCTTATTTGTTCAAAACATATTACATAGTTATAGGAGTTTAATATCCTATATTATAGGAGGGTTGTTATGCCTCCTATAACCACTCCTTTAAATATACGAGTTATTTTAACAACTCATAATAACAAACAAATACTCCACAACCAATTAATAAATAATTATTGTATGATAACAACAAAGATGGAGGATCAAAGGCCTTTACCAAACCTTTAGGAGTTCAATTAATCCTTGCACAAATAAAATAGTAAGCCTTTCCCCTTACACATTAGGAACCATTATTAATAATCTTTGAAATTCTACAACATAGATGTCCATTGTTCCATATTGCTTAACATTAGCCAACTTCCTGAAGTAAATCTCTGGATCTTTCTTGTCAAACTTTTATGTCAATCTTTGACTAAATTCTTCTAATGTGGAAATGGATTTATGCCCATGGGCAATCATCACACGATACCACCACTCACGTGCTACTCCTAAGTGGAGAGTAGCAAACTTGATCGCCTCTTCTTCATTCATATGATTCAGTGAGAAGTAGGTGTGCAACTTTTGCAATCAAAATCTAGCAAAACATTTGTTGAATCCATCATATGTAAGAGTAGTAATCTTACCCAAACGGTGTTGTATGTCTTTGGGAAGCTAATCCTATTGAAATATCCATCCTCTCCTTAATCCACTCTTCCTCCTTATATCACAACTTTTTGAACATCATCTCATCACACATTGTCTTCCTTAGTTCTATTACAAAAATAGCATACATAAAATTAAACAAGATTGCATAAAAATCTATTTAGAAATAAAGAGCAAAAGCATCCTTACATAGGATTACAAATATCTTATCCCAGAGGATAAGGATGACAAATATCTTATCCACAAAGGCTAAGGATGACAACTCATAGGAAAAATATCTAAAGTCAACATGACTTTATTAAAGAAGATTCCTAAAGTCTATTCTAAAAGCTAATTGACCATTACAATATAAAACGTTACTTTAATACCCCCCCTTAATGGTCATTCTACTAACTACACCAAGCTTATCCCGAAATTTTACAACTTTGTGAGGACTCAAGGACTTGGTAAGAATGTTTGCAATCTGGTCCTCAACTGGACAATACTGCAACATTATTGATCCATCTTCTACAAGTTGCCTGATGAAATGACAATGAAGCTCCACATGTTTGGTACGCTTGTGGAAGACTAGATTCTTGGCAAGCTTAAACACCCCTTGATTGTCACAAAACAAGGGTGAAGGCCCTGCTTGAGACATATTCATGTTTGAAAGCATCCTCCAAAGCCATACTGCCTCAAATGCAGCTTTGACTATTCCTTGATACTCTACTTCTGTCGAGGAAAAAGCTACCACTTGCTGCTTCTTATTGGTCCATGTGACTACATCCGTACCAAGACTGAAAACACATCCAGAAATGGACTTCTTGTCATCAACAGAACCTAACCAATCTGAATCTATGAACCCAACCAGCCTAGGATCTTTGCTTCTGCTATACAAAATGCCAAAGTCAAGTGTCCCTTTCACATATCTCAATACTCGCTTCATTGCAACCCAATGTTCGGCCTTTGGGGTTGTCATAAAATGGGAAATGTAACTCATAGCATTACTCAAATCAGGTCTAGTGGTTGTAAGATAGATAAGGCTACCCACTAGTTGTCTGAATGTTGACTCATTGATTACTTTTGAGTCAATTTTGTTTGAAAGCTTTAGCCCTTTCTCCATAGGTGTAGATGAGATTTTGCAATTTTTCATTATGAACTTGTCTAGCAAACTCTAGGCATATTTAGATTGAGAAAAAAAATACCACTATCTGTCTACCAAACCTCTAAACCTAGGCAATAATGTAGGAGGCCTCAGTATGGCATGTCAAAATCCTTACACAAATTACATTTGATTTCTTCAATTAAAGGTGCCTCACTACCTGTAATGATGATATCATCCACATAAATGACTAGAAGGATGATTTCATGGCCTATGCTTTTGACGTATAAATTTGGATTTGAAGGACTTTGCTAGAATCCTTGTTGATCCAAATATCTATCAATCTTTAAGTAGCATGCCCTGAGTGTCTAATTCAGGCCATAAAGAGCCTTCGTCAGTCTACATACCTAATGCTCCTTTCCTGCAACCTGAAAACCCTAAGGATGAGTCATGTACACTTCTTCCTCTAAGTCAGGAAAGCACTCTTCACATCCATTTGATGGACTTTCCAACCAAACTATGTTGCCATGGCTAGAACTAACCGAATGGTGCTCATCTTTGTTGTAGGAGCAAAGGTCTCCTCTTAATCAATACCTTCTCTCTACAAGAACCCTTTAGCCACCAACCATGCTTTGTACTTGTCAAGTGTACCATTAGTTTTGTACTTGAGTTTGTACACCCATTTGCAGCCAATGGGTTTCTTCCCTAATGGAAGATCTGAAAGAACCCAAGTCTTATTTTCATAAGACTTTGATGTTCGGTTTCCATGGCCTTTTCCTATTCAAGTTTATCTTTTGCCTCAACAAACACCTGTGGCTCATACACTCCCTGAATATTGGCCATAAGAGCAAAGTTAACTGTGTTTTTGTTTGTTTTTTCCTCTAAATGATCGACCCTCAACCATTTCATCATCTCGAACATCACCAATGAGTTTTTCCCACCACTTAGGTCTCTTTGTAGAAACCCCTTCATCCAAATCAGCGTGGTCATCATGACTTTGGCTGCCTAGTACTTATCATCTAGATGCTGATCTAGATTTTCTTGAATAAAATCATTTGGTTTTGGTACTTGCCTAAGAGATTCCACATGTTCAGAATCATCAAAGTCCCCCCCTTTAGTTGTAGATAATGGAAGTTCGACACTAAATCTTTAGCCTTCAGAGGCTGATCTTTAGTACTCTTAATGTTAGAAGAGAGTTGAAAAGGCCCAACTACTTAATTAATCACCACATCCCTACTGAATGTCAAGTGGTCAATGTCCACATCAATTAGCCTATAGGCTTTATGATTTTCATTGTACCCTGTAAACATTAACTTCTGACTCTTAGAGTCCAATTTGGTTCTTTTTACATCTAGAATCTAGACGTATGTAGTAGAACAAAAAACCTTTAGATGGCTCACCTTTGGTTTCCTCCTAGAGCATGCTTCTTTTGGGGTCTTCTCCTTCACTGCTTGTGTCGGAGACCTATTGAGAATATAAATTGCAGTGTAAACTACCTCTACCCAAAACTTCTTGGGAACACTCCTGTTCTCCAACATAAGTCGAGCCATCTCCGTAATAGCACAATTCCTTCTCTCAACCACTCCATTATGTTGTGGAGTATAGGGTGTTGTGAATTGACATTTGATACCGTGTTTAGCACAAAAGTTTGTGAATTCGTTTGAACAGAATTCACTTCCGTTATCAAACCTAAGAGTGATTATTAAACAACCGGACTCCTTTTCTACTAATGCTTTGAACTTTCGGAATTCCTTAAATGCATCTACTTTTGCTTTTAGGAAAAACAACCACATTTTCCTACTGAAATCATCTTCAAACAAAAGAAAATACCTAGCACCAGTGACTAATGTTGTGTTCATTGGTCCACATACATCTACATGAACCAGTTATAGAAATCTCAATGCTCTCCAGGCCTGTCCATCTGGAAACGAAGTTCTTTGTGCTCCTCACTTGGCTCCAAAAGCATACTCTCATTGCAACACCATTGCTATTGCAGGATTGTCAAGCTTCATCTTCTCTACATGGTAGTGTCACTATATCCCTTCCGCTATTGGCCTTGAGAACTCATAGTTGGGAAGGTAACTTTGTATCTCTCTATCTAGTTGCATCATTGTGCTTATTGGATAGCATTTCAATTGTCTTTTCTTTCTATCTAGTTGTACTACTTCCTTTCTGTATTCTTCGTCAATTTCTATATCTTGTGGCATTTTGGTTGTCCGTGGAGGTGGGAACACCAAAATGGGGGTCTAACTGAGGCAAACCTCAAATACAGCCCAACATTTTTCCCGTTTCTATGTGTGTAGGCATGTTCAAGTGGAGCTAATTGAATAATTGAGTCGTGGGAAGCACGGTACCTTTTTCCTACTCTTTAGGTCATTCCTGTTTCTAGAATAGCTTCCTTTCAAGTATTTTGTTTCCTACATTTTTTGTACTTTCTGTCAAATTGCAAAATATAAACAGTCAAATAGTTAGTAGGCTCTTAGTGTTTTCTGTTTGTTTTTTGGACCTCTGTCCATACAAGACACACTAGCACATCCCTAAGACGCCAGCGCGTCGTGCTAGAGTTCGAGATCCGTGTTGCCATCCTCAAACAGTGAGCTATCTGGGCATCAAATAGAAACCTCTATAGCCTGCTCTTTTTCCTCTATAAACACCTGGCTTTAGCAAAAAGAAAGCGGTGCATTGCTTGGCCTTCCTTTTCAGCCTCTCTCCTAGTTTGTTAAACTGTCGGAGGTAGTTTAGGCAATTCATTCCTTAGGACTTTCCCGTGACTTGGAGTTCCAAGGGTGACGAATCCCCCTACTCTACAAATCTATATAAGTTATATCTTTCAAATGCCTCTTGGGTTGAGAAGCACTAACAAATTAACTTATCTAAAATTGAATTATTATTAGTCTCTAAATGCAATAATGAAGAGTTGTAACTATTGAAGTGAAAAGGTGTGACTCCCTCAAACTTGTGAAATAAAAGGGAGAGCATTTCATTTGAGAAAGACATCCATAACATCATTGAAGAATTCAATTGAGAATAGAACCTTAAGTGATTTTACAAGTGAATTAAATTAGGTTCTCAAGAATAGTGACGATGTGAGAAAGGTTGTGACTCCTAATGTGAAAGGTTGTGACCCTTCAAATATGAAGGGTTGTGACTCTTCAAATGTGAAAAGTTGTGACCCTTCAAATGTGAAAGACTATGACTCCCTCAACAATAAGATATAAAAGGGGAATTATTTCCTTGTGAAAAACCCATTAATAGGAAATATTCTATCAATCATGAAGGGTGGTGACTCCTTTATAATGAAGGGTGGTGACTCATTTATTGTGAAGGGTGGTGACTCCTTCAAGAAATGGATATAAAGGATAAATAAATTCATTGACATTCAATAAGCAATCAAATCAAGCAATCATCACTCATAATTCATCAAGAAATCAAGCAATCAAAATATCAAAAAGATTTCCCAAGGAAGGAACAAACAAACATAACAACTCAACATAGTGAATGATAAAATCTAACGATATAACTTGACTTTCAATTCTCAAATGGAAATCCACACATTGCCATCACTAGTTGTCACAAAAACTTAAGCATAACTAAAGATACAAAGATGGATTAAGATTATCTTACTTTCAAACTTCAAGATATAAGTGCACCGAGATATCATCTTGACCTAGGATGGTCAATCTTTTAAAAGCCAAACAATAACATTAGAAGCCCACAAAAATATTCCAAAACAATCTACAATGATTTACCCATAACAACCCATCTGAAACATCATAGAGTGAATTATTATGAGCATGCCTAGTCGGAATTAGAAATAGTAATAAAAAACCTAAATTCAACCAAACTCTGGTTTGCCAAAACTACATTTTGAGAGAATGTAATGAAGACAACTCAATTCTTTAGGAACTTACAAGTAACAAATTTTGACTCTTAGAGAACCTACGAGAAATTTTGGAAAGAACCATGGACACTATAAATTGAAGTTTGTGTTTCGAGATTTATCAAAGGATATATTCATCAAGCTTTATTGAGGCAGGAACACAATAAAGAATAATGTGTTCTATTCATTTTGAACAAGATCAAATGTACAATCAAGTCCATACCACATACGATCTACCTTGTAACCTACAAAATTGAACTAGTGAACTTTGTCTTGTGGACCAAATTCACTTCTATATGTAAAATCTAGAGTAGATCATTTCATCCTAGGGTTTTCTTCTCCTAAGTCCTTTTTCTTGATTAGAGAATAGCTCCACGTTCATGATTAAAGATCAAAGACATTAGTATTAGGCATATAGGTACCTTAAATAAATTTGATACAAACCAAGTTACATAAACCCATTCTGAGTTACATTGTGGGCCCATAACCCACAAATCCCAAGATCATTCTCACATCTCAAACTTTGGGAAAAAATTGATATTGCTCAAATGCATCAAGGCAAAATAAAATAAATACACAAATAATCTTAGTGTCAAATATGGGGATATTTTAGTCTAAGTTTGGGGGCGGCAAGGGGACAGCGGGGGGAAGCGGTGCGCTGAAATACATATTGTACTTGAAAAATTAGTTATAAAAAGATGTATAACAGTAGAAGCCTAAGGAACAAGTAAAGTTGAAAGTTTAAACACTTTGCAATGATATCATTGAACTACTGAACATTGAAAATCAAAATGAAAATATACTTAATAGACATTGGAATGAGAACTAGATGTTTTATAATTTGAAATTCATAATCATGATTCATAATTACAATCAACAATGTTCAAAGTTCAAAAACAAAATACTAAATAGTAAATGGCTAATGGCCTAATGCCTCTAATGATCTAATCATCCCCAAGCTCCATGTCAATCTCCTCATCACTGGAACTGTTGGACCCCCAATGCTCAAGCTCATCTAAACCAATACCAACCAGCCCTGTCTATGTAGCATCATCATCTATCTATGCTAGCTCTTCTGGCTCTACATCCCATCTGGTTGTTGGACTCTCTTTGTATGCAGTTGTGTTGCGGTCAATGAGACGCAAGGCACTATGTACAGCCACAAGCTTCTCTGCCCTCCTAGAAGTAAGCTTGTTCCTCTTAACGAAGTGGACGAAGCTATAAGTAGACCAGATCCTCTCAGCAGCAAAAGAACTAGAAACCTAGGACAACAACCGAATGGCTAGAGTAGTAATCAAAGATCTAGGCCCATGCATAGTCCACCACAACTTGGGGTCCTCCTATGACATAGTCTCCAAATCTATCTTAGCCACCTAGGAATATCCCCAAAGTGTGGGAAATTTTGTCCACTTAGTACGAAGCAAGCTGGCCTCTATAGGATCATACATTTTGTCAATGGCCTTCATGAACCCTTCCTTCACCTCAGCATCCTCTATAGGTGTGATTCTATCAGGCCTTTGCATGTACCACTTTGGGTTCAATGCATAGGCAACCATGTGTAAGGGAGTGTTGAGCTTCTCCCATCTACACTGAATGATTGGATGAATATGTTCAGTGTAGAATTGCATTGTGGGGTCCTCTCGCACAATAGCCTTCATTTGATCAAGCATGGAATCAATGCACTCATATACCTCTCCAAGGGAAGGTGCATTAGAATCCCCAAATCTGGAGCAATGATGGAAATATATTTGGCATCAGCCCAAAAGACATCATTCTTCACCACGTCCTTAACCCTCAATCCCTGTTGTGTCTTCGACTCACGCCATCGATTCCATTCTGTTGTCATTACCATTAGTTGCAATGCCTCTTGTAACTCAAGCATCCTCTCCAAGAGAATAAAGTATGATGCATACTGAGTCTCTACAGGTTTCAGGAATTCCTTCTTGGAGGACCTAAAAAGTGCATGTGAAGTATGGTGGTTGCAAATAAACATTTGCACATCTCTAGCATCACTAACAATTGATTTGATCCAGCTGATTTTACCATGTCCTTATGTGCATTTTTCATAGCATGCACAGAACAAGGAGTCCACCAAAAATGTCTATAGGATGCCTCAATCAACTTCCCTGCAACTCTGCACACATGGGTTGCATCCGTCACTATCTGAACCACATTTTGTGGCCCAACCTCCTTTATAGCATCCTTGAGGATCGAGAACTGATGATGAACATCCTTGCTATGCCCTGAACAATCAATAGCCCTAAGGAAATAAGGGCTCGTTGTAGATGTAACGATGATATTGATGAGTGGACGATGCCTAATGTCCATCCACCCATCCATAACTATGTTGCATCCATTTGTGACCCAAGTTCTATTCATCTTCTCCATAAAAATATTAATCTTGGAATAGTTTTGATCCAAGATTGTTGTCCTCAATTTAGTCTCCCCTGGTAGCACATATGATTGTCCTACCCTTATTATCTTTAACATAGATTCCTTATAATAAGGAGAGCGAGCTGCATGAAATGGAATGCCATTGGCAAAGAAGAATTTTCCAATGGCATCATCTGCCTCGTCCTTTGCTTGCACATTGAATAAATTTGCCAATGGTTGTGAAGATGCCATCTTACATTTCCCCTTAGGCTCTGCTGCACTTGAATTGGATGGATTCAATGGCCTTAGACTCTGCAAAGTAGAAGTAGAAACTAGTGAAGTCTTATCACCCCTACTCCTTTGTGGCAACGTAGGAGATAAAGGTACTTCATTCTCATTACAACCCCATAATTTTAAAATTTCAGCCCTATACTTCAAGTTACCTTCCACAATTTTGCATACATCTACACCTTTGCCTCGAACAAGAAGAAAGTGAGCATTAGTTCTTGAAATGTTGCCAAACCATGTAAGTTCACACACGTGGCACTTCCATTTTCTAGTGCCCCCAGTTGCCCCAGGCTTTGCTACTATCTTAGGTGCAAATTGTTTTAAAGGTGATTTTGGATCAAAGGGGTCCTTGGCCCATTGTTCAAGGAGTCGTGAAGGGAAGCTATCATTTTTACTCCCAATAGAACTTGTGTCAATTTGAGTATTTGAGCCATGTTCACCCTCCCCTCCTATTTGAAATTCAGGATCATCAGATGATTCATTTTCACTTTGAATTTGTGGTTCAACCTCTTGACCCTCATCATCACTTCTGTTGTATGAACTCATTATGATAACAATGCTGCAAAAAACTATGTCAAGAAAAAAAATCAGACCTACAATGTTACAAAAAAAAAATTAAAATCATTTAAAAATGTCAAACATAGACAATGCACAACAATATCACTATCCTTGAAAGAAATGTGGCCTCATGGATTGCAATATTGCAAAATATGATCAAAATGACAAAAATTAAAATTTAAAATGCAATTTTAATGGTCTATTATTTAAGTTTATGCTTTGATGGATGTACATACCCTGTTCCAAAGTACCCATTTTATTACAGGCAGGAGGATGCTGGCAAAGGTTGTGGAATCTGGCTTTACACTGTTAGTTGTAAAGCCAAATTCCACAACCTTTGCCACCATCCTCTTGCCTATAAATTTGTAATGAAACAATTAAAATTTAAAAATTAAAACTAATTTAAAATGATTAATGAAATAGATATTATGATTGTTCAACCATATCTATTTCATTAATCATTTTAAATTTGTTTTGAGTATGTATGAGATTGAAAAATGCTCTGGCCAATATCCATCATGTATGACAGTATGAGACTGAGTCTCAAGGAGGGGTCGAACCCTGAAAAATTGCAAGCACGGGCAAGGCACGTGAACTGTTAGACTGAATGCCTCAAAGAGATGTCATCTCGTGGGATATAGTGAGTGTGGGTTGTAAATTTGTAATGAAACAATTAAAATTTAAAAATTCAAACTAATTTAAAATGATTAATGAAATAGATATTATGGTTGCTCATCGATATCTATTTCATTAATCATTTTAAATTTGTTTTGAGTATGTATGAGACTGAAAAATGCTCTGGTCGATATGTATCACGTATGACAGTATGAGACTGAGTCTTAGAGAGGGGTCACTGTATCCCACAAGATGACATCTCTTTGAGGCATTTAGTCTAACAAATTTTCAAGGTTCAACCCCTCCCTAGCTGTGCAACGTGAATAGGAGGTTTGGATGGGTATGGAAATCCAGCAAAGCAGAAAAAAAAAATGAAATTAAAAAAAAAACCCTCATACCTAAACTCAAACGCCCATGCTTAGCCATGTAAACACTTAAACAGTAAAATGAAAATAGAGGAAAAAGTCAAAGGCATGGTCAATTTATCCTTTTAGGCTTTTAAGAATACTTTAAAATTTAAAATTTATAAATTTTACTTTTGTTTTTAAAAAAAAAATCATTTTTTATTGCATTTTTAAGGGGGATGCTTGGAAGTTTCTTGCACTTTGGGGGACGTCCAGAAGTCCCCTCAGAAGAGAGATGTCTCAGAGGTGGCGGAGAAATGGGGGGATGACAGGGGGTGTTTCCCTGATGTCTTTGAGTCTCAAAAATGGCAAGATTTCCAGGGGGGACGCACCCCCATGGAACGCTGCAGAAATCAGGTCTTAAGACCCTATGTGATGTTAAACTATTAAAAACCCACAAATTTTGTAAAAAAAAAAAATCCACCAAAAATTACAAAAAATAGACCCACAAATTTATTGAAAAAAAAGGTCAAAAACCTATGTACAAATCCATATAGCTTTTTTTGGCATGTTCTTCTGTGTCTCTTGCATGCAATTCGTCATTGCCATAGTTTGTAGAATTCACGCACTCACCAATCCCAAGAATTTACAAAACCTGAGCTTTGATACAATATTACAAAAACAGCACACAAAAAGTTAACCAAGATTGCATAAAATCTATTTAGAAATATAGAGCAAAAGTATCCTTATATAGGATTACAAATATCTTATCCACAGAGGATAAGGATGATAAATATCTTATCGACAAAGGATAAGGATGACAATTCATAGGAAAAATATCTAAAGTCAACATGATTTTATTAAAGAAGATTCCTAAAGTCTATCCTAAAAGCTAATTGACCATTACAATATAAAACATTACTTTAATAAGTTCATTATATTCATCATGATATGTCATAAAGTCATCTCTTATTGATGATGGCACTCTTCATCTTCTATATGTTTCCCCTCTCTTCATAAAGATCTCATTTGAAAAGTCTCGGAAGGGGGTTGATTGAAATCCAGCTATTAGCTGAAGAGCTCCCTTCTCCTTGGTTAGCCTTATTTTGATTCATATTCTACAAGAATTGTACTAACTCTACCATGGACTCTCTCATTTTCCTTTGGATTATCCTTGTCAATTCCCTTTGACCTTGACTAATGGATTTCATGCCAAGAATTCACTTCATACTCCTTTCTCTATCCCCCATGACTACTTCAATTTCTTCACCTAGATCCTGCAACTTTCATTGTTTCCTCTAATAAAAGCTGATTTCTCTTTCACTAGGCTGCATTAAAAGTTAAATCTAACTCTGCAGGCTGGCAAAATCAAAACTCTAATACCACTATAATCTCTCTTTTCAGAATATTCCTAGACCCTACAATATTTTCTATATTTTTCTTATTTACACACAACTTTAGGAAATAAGAAATATAGTACAGCAACCATTGAACTTCATTTATTATCAAATATCATGGTAAAGAAAAGATCTGAAAACTCATAAATGCTGATGCAAGATACTACAGAAAACCCTTTTTATATTATATTTTGCATAAATATGCATTGAACAAACTATATCTAAACAAGGTATCAATTAAGCATTGATAAATTGTCAATATTTTCACCAAAATGAAACAGTCCACCTAAATAATGCATTAAATAGCAAACTGACCAAATATTATTTATGTTAACAGCAGCGACCACTTACAAAGCTGTGATTTATAGTTGGTACCAGGACCATACGACAGTGACAAGGTTGGTAAAACTTTTGCAGATCTATTTGGCTAATGGTACTAAATTTTGCTAAGATACGACAGCCTTTGGAAATCACATGACAACTCTTTTAGGCTAAGAGTGTGTACAGCCAACAAAAGCTCCAATTTTGATTATGATTTGTTGCACAACAATGCATAGAATATAGCATAAAATCCCTCACAAATTTTGAAATTTGATTGCAACGTTAAACACCACTAAAATCTCAATAACCAAATTGAAAATTGAAATTTCCTTCAATCTTTTAGCACAATTGTGATCCCCATATGGAATCACCTCAAATGGACAAGAGTTTTCATCCTCCAATCCCAATTGAAAACCAAGAGGGTTTTGCTCCTTCAAATTTCTCAACACTAAGGATTTTTGTCCTAGGATGGGAAGATGAACCCAAGTGCTCAATGTGATGTCCCCATCCTAGTCAGCGCAGTTGGGTAAGTGGTTAGCCTATCATCCTGGTCCTTGTAGGCTGACAGATATGTGTAGAGGATCAATTGAGGCAATTACCCGGTGTTCAGGAGCTTCTTTCATGCAGTTGTTTCCGGTTAGGCCTTCGCAGAATCCTTCAGAGTGGGTTTTCAGAGACTTTCTATTTTTAGAAAGTCAGACAGGCGGAAGCTGCTATTTTGGGCAGGGGCACCTGGTTCAACTGTTTAGCTCAAAGTCGACCCAGTTCATCAGTTTGATGGTCAGATGGAGAAATAACGGAGTATTTAATGATTTATTGAATAATTAATATTTTTGACTTTATATTAAAGTCACTTTATTAATTTATTTAAATATTTAATAAAAAGGCGTATTATAAAGTATTTATTATACTTTATAATAAAGTGAGAAATTAATATAATGAATAAGTAATTATTCATTAATGATGGGCGCCAATTATTTATTTTATTTCTCCTAAGTCAAAAGGGCGTATTTAATCATTTAATTAAATGATTATTAAAAAAAGAGGTTTTGGGTCGAATTTTCCAAGAAGCTATATATTCACAGCTAAAGACAAATCGAACTCTTATGTCTTGATTATTCAATTTGTCTTCTTTTTGCTCTGAGCATTGAAGTTTGCAAAACCTAGGGTTTCAGCAGACGAACGATTTTGGAGAACGATACCTCTTCAAGATCTGGGATACTGAGACTGTGCAATACCAGTTGAAGATTGTCTACTTGGTGACTTCACATAGAAGTTGCAGTTGAAATTATTGATCGATTTCAGGAGGGTTCTATCAGAGACTTTCATCAGTTATTAGTGGCGCACCATTTGAGATTGTGGAACAGTGATCTGGCAGTGTATTCATTGAAGCCGTACCATATTAAGTGCTGCTGCTGGGCCGTACAGACTTGTACCAGCAAGGCCGTACTTCTTCATCTGGGAATACGCCTTCATCTCTGGGGTCTTCTACCTGTTGCAATAGGGACGCCTTTGTATTCTGAAGCTTGAGGCGTGGTATCTGGAGATTGGAGTTTCCTCTCTGTCTTGGGCCGTACATTTCTTACCTATCTTCTGAAGGCTGCAAGAAAATCAGGTTCCATAGAAATAAAATTGTATTTCCTTCATATGTTCATTTTACATATTGTATGTGCTCTGGAAACTTAATAAAGTCATGCGCCTACATCTTCTGAGCAGTTTCAAAGCATATTTTGTGTCTTTAGATTTATTATGAATTTTTAAGCATTTTTAGAGTAAAATCGCAGCTTTCAAGTTTGTTGCAAAAAACCCATCAAAACACAAAAAAATACAAAACGATCAAAACAAACAAAACCAGTGATTTCAGTTAGGGTTTGGGGTTTGAGAGTCCTGGACACTCTACCTCAAAGCTCTAGAAAAGATTTGATTGTAATGATAATAGAAATTATGCATTTGATCAATTTGTTGATGTTCATAAGGCAGCGTCGTACGATTCTTCCAGCCACATCTTTGAAATCAAATTAAATAATAGCCAACGGCTATTTAATTTATATGATATCGATAATTAATGAAGAGGCACTTCATTAAATAATATGTAATTATTATTGGTTTAGCCGGCTTCTCCTTGGCACGATTTTTGAAGAGTCACATTCTTTTGTTGAGGCCGACTTGATGGTTGAAGAGTTGCATCTTCTCTCTCTTCACCGTATGTATCATCGATGCTGCTTGTTCATTTTATCATTCATTCATCTATTCGTTTGCATTCATTCCATACTCATCTTCAGATCGAATCAAGTCAAGTGCAAGTGAGTAAGAAGCTCTTCAAGTGCAAATCATGTTATTGTGAGAAGGCTAGGTATTATCATTGTGAATTACATCTTTGTATTGTTGTGCATGCATCAGTCTGTGGTGCATATTATTGGCTTCTCTTTTCTTCGGCTTCATTATTGTTGTAGCCAAACCAATTTTTTTGCTTCATTAAGGAATTTTGCTTAAAAGAGTCTAAACTTTGCTAAAATGATGTCAAATACAATTTTTGGGCAATATCAAGCATGGACTTTGGTCAGTGTTGTGTCAGTCAAAAGCAGCTGATGGTCAGTACCTGGAGCTCAGAATCAAAACCTGGGACTCAGAACGAGACATGTGATGATGAGAAAACACTTCACGATGAAATTATACTCCTACATGGTCGTTTCAGTGGCCAAAAGGGTGTTTACAGAGACAAAAATTGATGAAGATTTTTAGCAAAATGAAGATCTGAGCCCCTGTAGCTCAGGGGCGCCCTTCTTTTTGAGGGCCCAGATCTTGTTACTTTTGTTTGTAAATGCAGTCAATCTCATCACAATTAGCCTAGCTTTCCGACAAGCTATCCTGCAAAGTCATTCGAGTTGCAAAACTCCAGCAACTAACGACAAAAGTTAAAGGTACAAGAGGTTGCATATTGCGAAGGATGGTCAATTCACAACTTTTAGCCCTTGTAGCCTAGGAGCGCCCTTCTTAATGGAGGGCCAGTTACATTATTCGTTGTTGATGCATTTAATCTCTTCCTAGTGGTCTAGCTATCAGAGCCCAATTTCTCCAGTCTGGACATCCAAGGGACTTCGAGCTCGGCCCGGTCGAAGTCGAGGAAGTTGAGGTTCTGAGGAGGCTTTACATCACAAAAAGTTGTCAGTGCTTAAGTTGCACCCACAGCGGGGGCGCCCATGAGAATATTTTGAGATGAATGAAGTTGCAAATGAGGTCTTCTGACATCTATGCTAATCTGAATTAACCCATGATGCGCAGTCGATGATCAATCAGCAGGCATTACGGTGATCGTGGCGAGATTCTATATCGAGACGTGTCCGTCGGAGGGTGGAGAAATGTAATGTCCCCATTTTGGCCATACACTCTTCTTTGATCAAAAGTGAAATTAGGGTTTCCTTGCTTGGAAGTTTGTGGCATTTCTAGGTATTTACTATTTTTAGTAAATACTAATTTTGGCAGTGGTTCAGTTCTCAACCTTCATTAAGTCATTTTCAGTTGGAGCAGTTGCTTGGGTTTCCACTTTCATTAAGTCTTGCTTTCAACTCAGTTCTGCTTTTTGTTGGTTTTGAGGTAAACTTACTATTTTTGGCAGTGGCTATTTTTAGTAAGTCTAATTTTTGGCGTGGCATCATCAACAGTTCAGCTCAAAGTCATCTTATTTATCGATTCTGAGTTTGGCTTGGGTTTGGTTATCTCCTTGGACTGAGTTTCAGACTTAGTCAATTTCATGTCTTGAAGTTGTACCCCACGCCTAGGCTTGATGACTTCAAGTTGTTTTAAAGAAGGGGACATAAAGGGGTCAAGTGAGCATTTAATTATTTAATAAATGCTTTATTGTTGCAATATGAAATGGATGCCTAAAGGGGGAAGTTGAATGATATTTTATTATTTCAAAAAGTAAGAGGCAAAAAGGTGAAGCGTCCTTTTGGAGAGTTAAAGTGATTCAACTTCTTGGAACTGAAAGAGTTCTTATTGCTTCATTTGCCAACAAAAGCTTATATATTGCGCTCTTTGTTTGAAGAGTGATTATCAATGTTTATGCTAATGTTATCTTTGTCAAAATGACAACTTGTTTAATACTTCCGAGGGATGCTTACCTCTAGTTCCAAAATCAATTTCGTGTTTGAAAGACAACACCCTAGTTAGTCTTATTCTTTCGCTCAACTTGACTAAGCGGACGAAGGCATCAAAGATTGAAGAATTTTGGAGATTTTGGTAATTTTGGTTTGCTGTTTCATCAACTGCTGAAAGTGATTTTTATTCATGGCTTATTTTCCAGCTTGAATTTCGTTCTGGGTATTTAACCAATCTGTTTGCTGACCTTGGGCGACCATTCATGCAAGTTTTGAGATTTTATTTTGAAGTGCTTGATTTTTAATTAAAATCGCCCTTCCCAAGAGGGCCGTACCATTTCATATGCATTGGGAATTGTGCAAGTTAAAAAATAAGTTGAAGTTGCTGCTGTTTGGTGCTTGGTTTTTGGGCGCCTACCTCTTGAGAAACATTTGCAAAAGATTTCAGTCAATTCGGAGGTGAAACGAGTGAGTTATGAATATTTTACTGTTTCACAGTCTGCTGTTATAATTTCCAGAATTCTGATTTTTATATCAGACTGTTGCAATTTCCAGTTTTTTGGCTTATACTTCAGTATTTGAGTGTTATATCATTGTAGAAGTTCATACTTGTATCTAAGGTTCATTCCTTATCAATTGTACTTAGTAATTTGCAGAGTTCTATTTGTAAGGTTGAGATTAAGCATTACTAATCCAACCATTCTTTCATTTCTGCAATTTACTTTTTGTTTATCATTAAATTACCCCTGGATGGTTTACCGCCAGTGTAGAAAATCTATTTGTAACACTCTTATACCCACTTCATAGTGGTGAATCCCCACAGCATTGTGGATGCCCGCCGCAGCGGATGAATTGCTTTCTATTGTAATCTTTTCCCCCCACTGTTTGGTGGTAGTGTGGAATTGTTCCTCATGGCTGGTTATCTGCCTAACAGTTTATAATTTCAATTTCTTAGACTCCGTCATATGTTAGCACCTCGCCCTCAGTGGGATCTTGAGTGCACATTCTTGACGTTGAGTAGTTCTTCCATTCAAATTCAGTTTCTTCAATTCAAGTTCAGTAGCTTCCATTCAAGTTCAGATTTTAGTTTGAGGCTAACGCTAATCCAATCATCTATTGCTTCGAGATTTATTGTGTGTTTAAAATTCGCCAGAAAAGTGGTTGGCTTATTTTAAAAATGTGGTATTTTTGCCTGTACTTCTGTAGGCCAGGGGCGCCCAACCTTTAGGCCTGTTAGATGGAGTTTTTAGCTTCCGAAGTCTTCACGAGACTTGTGAGGAATTACTCCAGCTATCCAACGAGCCTAGCCGTCAGCTTTTGGGATTTGGCAAACGCTCGTACGTGCGAGGTCTATGTAGAATGCTGAAAAGTGAAGACATCCGGAAAATGGCTAAGTATGGAGCGTATATTTTAAATAAAAAAGGCTATTGTCTCTTTGAGGTCTTAGAAGCAGTTTTCTCGCTTCGTCACCTCCAGAGACATCTCTTGTAAGTTGTTCTAGCTATGCAGTAAGACAGACGGTTAGCGAATCGGAGCACTCTAGCTCCCGATATCAGGGGTCAAAGTAGGGCATCTGGTTGAAAGTCACTTTGACAAAATGATGTTTGAGCCTTCACAGGCCAGGGGCGATTTTCCTTTTGGGGTCCTTAATGCAGTCCTTTTGTGCTTTCCATATAGTTGTTGGATGTAGAATACTTCTAGTCACGTGGTGAGCCTATCATCCAGTCAGCGGGGTTCACTGTTCATCATCAGCAACTATTTGAAGCGTCAGATGGCGGAATGGAGAAATGGCCAAGTCTGATGTCGTAAAATCAATTTAATCAAGGGCGCCTAATTTTGAGGTGCTAAACGTTGGTTTTAGCAGTTATGACTCCTAGCAGACATTTGATCCTTGTTCTATAGGCTTCGTGATGAATATTCCTGCTCAAATTCAGCATCACCCAATCACCCGGAAATCAATGTTGAATATGGTCAGTTGTAACTTTGTAGTCAGCTACAAAGTAGGAAGTTAATAAAAAAACGTAATATCTTGAGCAAATGGATGCCTATGAAGTCAAATAAGGACTTTTCGAGCTCAGTGAAGGTTGCCGAATCTGTCCAAGTGCTTTACGCGGTTTGTCAACTGAATAAAATAATATTTAATATTGATTTCACATGTTTAAGTATTAAAAGGCGACTTTCTTCAAAGGGGCGCCTTTTTGATGCTTATTTTCAAATTGCATGGTGAATATTATTTTATTATTATTTCAAATCCGGACAATGAGTCAGTGTCAATGTAACTGGAGGGGGTCCAATCAGAAGAATTATTTTCAAAGTCTGGGTTCTATTCTTGCAGTCATGCTTTTATGGTGCGATTTTTCTCTACTAATTCAAGCATGCGTCATATTTCATTCACACAACTTGAGCAAATTCATAATTCTTCAGAGCAAAGGCGAATTTCTTTCAGAGTTGGGCGAATTTCTCATCAGCAATCATTGGCAAAGACATCAAAACACTTTCTTTGCAGGTACAAGTCAGATTTATCAGCGAATTTCAAGATCAAGTGGCATTTTTGGCATAAGAAAACATCAAAAAACGTCTTTCTTCTCAATTTCTTCCATTTTCTCGTCTTAAATTCATTCGCATGTTTGAAGAATTGGCAACTTTTGACAAAACAAATCATCTGGGTTGATTCAGAATAGCTTCCTCAAGAAAACCCATGTGCTAGAATTTTTCAGGAAAATTTATTCCAGAGCATCAGTTCTCGAGGCTCTAATTTTCTCAATTGAAAATTCCTTGCATGGTCGAGAAGTCAAATTTTCGCAAATGTCGACGATACAGGTTGTCTTAGAATCTTTTCACGGACGAAACCATATCTCAAATTTTTAAAGTGAAATTTCGCCGATGAGCTATTTTTAGCCTCGGCAAAAGCTATTTTAGCTTTCGGAAAGTTAATGGAATATAAAACGTGTTCCTGATCCAGCGGGAAGAGTTTTTAAATTAGGGTTCGCGGGAGATAAATTCAAGACCAAATCGGTCTTAATTCATGATTTCATCGAGGAAAGGCTGAGACGATTTGTATCAAGTGCATTCCCAAAGGATTGGGGAACAATCCATCAAATCCATATGGTTGCATGCCTCGTATGGCCCGATTATTAACAAGGCCGGTTTAGAGGGTTGATACCGTTGGAATTTTGTATGTGCAGCAAATTCGTTTGCATTTCTCACAACTAGAGTGTGCACAGTCGAACCTCACAGTTTCGTCATGCAAAAGCGTCAGAAGCATAAAGCCGTAGAAGAAATAGTGGCCATCACTTAAGTTACGGAGCCGCCAAAGTTACCAATTAGTGAAATGCTAGTTTGAGTGCAAAGATTTCCAAGATTGCTGACAAGCAGTGAATTGGCAGTTAGAACAGGTGATGATTTCAGTTGGTGATGCAGTTAACAATCACGTTGAGGGATTGGATGCTCGAGATCACAGCCAGTACACTTCAGTTCCCACCTCTTAGGATAGACATTACACACAGGAGTTAAATTTGGTGTTACCTTTTCAAGTTAACTTGCTGTCTCATCTCATGCATGTCTATTATGAGATTAGCTTTACACACTTGGAGTTGTATTTAGGGTTTACGTTAACTGATGGTAGTGTTCCAGTTAACTTGCTTTCAATAAGGACGTGCATGCTTGCACATTGTCCATTTAGATTAATTTGTACTAGTTAACTGATGGTAGTTTTCTAGTTAACTGTATAGTTTGCTTTATTAGGGTTTTAGCAATAAATCTTGCATGCATTGCAAGACTGTAGTTGACTCAAGGTGATTTTAGGGTTCCCTACACCTTTCGATGTCTATAAATAAGAGTTTTTGCTCATTTGTACATAACTTTTGCATGATAGCATACATGTTGTGCCTACCTTGCCTGTAGTATTGCTATTATTGTATCTGTTCAAGAACTTTTGCACGAGAGGGAAATATATGTTGTGCCTACCTTGCTATAATATTGCTTGTTTTGCTCGTTCATGAGTATTTACTATTATGATGAATTATTTATGCCACTTGGGTTTCATGCAATTAAGATGGTGAATTCTTGCTTTAGTTAGATATAGTGGCTAGTTTGATGATAGATTGTATCGTGTCACCATACAATGCAATTTATTGTCCTAGTTGGCTATCCTTCATGTTATGTTTTTCAATAAACTTGTTTGATTGGTGATAGATGTGCCACCTTGTCATGTCCCCTTCTAAGTGACATCTCGGAGGGCAGGATTGGCCTATTACCACGACCCTAAATGAAGCCCGATCGTGAGATAGAGGGTCGCCGGAGCTTAGCTGGAAACTGATCGTGAGTTTGATCGATTTATCTTTAGTTAAAACCGATCAGAGCTACTGCGGGAATTGCTATTTGCGCCCAGTTCACGGTAATGGGACCTTGCTATTTTTTAACGGAATTTTAGTGGCGGCATCGAAATTACTTGAGTTAAAATTGACATCAGGGCCGGATCAGTCATCGGGTTAGAAACGAGGAAGATATTAATATTTGATCGTATTGATTAAATATTAATTAATTAATGTTTATAATATAAAGTTATAATTTTAAATTATAACTTAAGTGATTGCCTTGAAGGGTGCGCCCATCATCAGAAGGGGCCAAAAGTGACCATTAAAATATTATAAAATATTTGACGGAGAACTATGGAGAAATTAAAGAATTAAAAGTCAAATATCATTTAAAACCCTATTATGGTGGAAATCGCACTTTTGTGAAAGATAAAGGGTTTTGCATTGGTAATTGTGCCATGATGTGATTATTGAGTTTTGAGATTGATCAATTTGATCTGAGCCTGAGACTTTAGGGTTTTGCGTTCGACTTCCTTGGGGAACGAGCCATCTCCAGCGGAAAGCAATTCAGAGAGTGTGCAATATCACTTGATCTATTGCCTACAGAGGTTTTCTCATTCAGAGTAAACTACAGAGCTTTCAGAGATTGTTATTTGTCAGAGATTCTTCAGTGTTTGCATCCAGACAGTGTTTGCTTATCTTGGCGCACCATTTACAGAGGGTTATACATTGATTTTGGTGAAGGCCGTACAAATTGATTGCTGATCTGACAGGCCGTACTTGCACAGCAGGCCGTACCTCCTTCTAGCACGTGTTCACTCATCTTGAGAGAAACGCCTCTCATACTTGCCTTTGACTTGCATTAAAAGTGGCGCCTATCTTGCTGGAGTCTGTTGCAATCATCAGATATAAGGAGAAGAGGACTATTTATTTCTGCCGTACCATTTTGTACCTTCAGCCGTACCAGCAAAATACCAGGTTTTTCTCCAATAAAATAATGTTATTCTTTGATGCATGTTTCTAGATCTCAATGTATTGTTGCCAGTTGAATCAATAAAAGCAATGCCTCCATTCTACAGTGTTTTCTCTTCGCATATTGAAGATCTAGTATTTTTAGAGAATTTATTATCATTTTCTAGAATAGCCGTACTTTTCATTTATTGCATAAAAACACAAAAAAATTGCAAAAACCCAAAAACGTCAGAAAAAACATAAAAATTCAATCAGAAGCCGTGTCAGGGGGAAACAGGGGGAAACAGGGGTTTCTACATTCTCCACTAGATGCTATCTCTCAAGCACGAAATCGAGCCAAGGCTAGGAGGCATTCATTCCTCGAAGCAATTCCAGCACCATTTCGGCAGCATAACAATATTCAAGACATAAGATGATGAAATGAAGACCCAAGGCTCCCTTTTATAACTTTGAGAAGACACCTCCAGAAGCTTCCAGAAGGTGCGCTCATTCCTCAAGATGCTTTTAGGTTTTGATTTGACCATTGACCAAGCTTCAAGGTGGCGTCCTTTTTCATAAAGGCAATTTTTCTTTAATTTAAAATTATCTTCTCTCCAAAAGTTGGCGTCCCACCTCCAAGAGCAATATTTGACCTTAGAAATATTAAAACTTTCCCTGATGATGCGTCCACCCATGAGGTCCCCCTTTTCAAAACAACTTAAAGTCATGAAGCTAGGCCAAGGGGTTATAACATTATAATATAACATTATTTTAATTAAAATACTTATCTCTCCAGAAAATGCATCAAAAGGCCCAAACAACCATACCAACTGAATTGACTGCAGAGGGAAGCCAACTGAACTGAAGCCAACAGGGCCATTGCCAGAAATAGAATTTACTAAAAATAGTAAATTCGGAAAGTTGCTTGGATCAAAGTGCATGCGACACCATTGCGAAGCTTTCTAAAAACCCCGAAAAAATCCGCAATCCGCAATCCCAAACTCTAGGATGTAGCCGTCATAACTTGCTAAAAATAGTAAGTTCGGAAAGGTTACCCAACGTCGTTGCATGTCATACCTCTGCGAAGCTCTCTGAAAACCCAGAAGGAATCCATAATCCAAACAGCCAAACTCCAACATGCAAACCCTTGAATCTTCAAAAGAACCCACCAAACAACCGGAAACCCTAATTCTGCCACTGACTAGCCGACAACACCCCGGGGATAGGCCATCAATCACTGAAAAGTGTAGTTCTAAAAATGGGGACATTACACGGGCGATGGATATAGAAAGTGAAGATAAGACATCGTCTCGGGGGAAGAGGAGGAAAGACAACGATGGGAGCACAAATGATAGCAGTGATAGTGAATCAAAGACTGTTCAAGCTTTAAGGAAAGACATGATGAGGAAGATGAAGGAGCTAAAAAGGAGAAGGAAATTACAAAGGAAATTAAAGAATTATGGTGCACCGAGTGCAAGGTCGAGGGTCACACCAAAGCAAACTGCATGAAAAAATTATTGTGATATTTGACAAGTAGTGGGACATTCCATCAAGGAATGCCTGTACAACTTGAAGACAAGAAGCACACAAGTGCTCTTCACCCAAGGAGAACAATCAACCCCTTCGACCACACCCTCAAAAGCACAAAACAATAACACTAATGCATCTCTTGGTGGATATTGTAACAGATGGGAAAATAATAATTGGTAAAACAACAGTGGACCAAGAAGCAAAATATAGTACGATGCAAAAGGAAGACCAATGATCTAGTGCAAAAAATGTAATGAATGGGGTCATTTCGCCAGAGAATGCTAGATTAACCAAAACAAAACGAGGATGTTGTGCAAGTGGTGTGGACTGGGTGTTCATGAAGACACCAACTGCCTAAAGAAAAAAGGCATTAACATGTTGGATGTGGAGAAGCGAGATAAGTACTGGCATGCCAAAAATCTCCGATGAGAAAACTTCCAACCTAGACAGTTAGTTTTGAAGTATAACGGCCATAACAAATTAAAACTAGGAAAGGTCAAAGTGAGATGGATCGGTTCCTTTAAAATACGAGAAGTTTTTGATAATGGGGCTATCAAGTTAGAGAATCTGGATGACACTATACTGAAAGACAATATTAATGGATCAAAACTAAAACCTTGCAAGGAGAGAACAATTGCAATCAACATGGTAGACTGGATTGAAAACAAGAGTGATATAGGAAAGGACAAGAAACCTATCATGTGAGATTCAAAAGGACTAGAAGGTGTAGTGGTAAAACCTATTCTGTAAGAACTTGAAGGTGTGGCGGTACCAAGAATTCATTGACACTTAACAATTGCATTTTTTGGACCACTTGCTGAATGGATCAAGTTACATGGCGGATGGCACCTGAAAGCACCTTGTTCAAGATAGAGGAAAGGATATATTAGCTACGAATTGGATGAAGATCAAAAGAAGAGGAAGATTGCCAAAGAATGCCACACAAAAGAACATTTAGAAGACTTAGAGGAAGAAGGACCTAGCCTACAACCAATGCTCATGGTCGAACACTACTTTGTAGTAGAATGAGATGGATACAATGAAGATGTCATCTAGTGGGCAATAGATCATAACATGAAGCCACCTCTATTACCAACCTCTAACGGGTTATGGTGTGCAGTTTACAATCTAGTGGCACCGCCGATAGTTGAGGGAGATGAAGTAAAATGGTACCAACAAAGAAGAGGCATGTACATCGACGACAACCAAAAATATAAAGGTATGAAAAATCCACCATTATTACAAAAAATATTTGATATCGAATATGTTGGAACATGCTGTGAATATGACTGTTACAAAAGGCCGTGGTTATTTCGAAAGCGACATCCAACCTCAAAAATAATATATGTTGGAACATGCTATGAGAATGTGAATTACAAAAAACCAGCATTAATTGGTATATGAGATCAAGCCTCAAAAATAAAATTACAAACAAAAGTTGAGTGTAAAGGGCAAAAAAGAAAAAGAGGAAATGGAGAGGAAGATAGAAATAAAAAGCAAAAAATTATTGAAGTGTTGGAATTGAAAAAAATGAAAAAAGAAAGTGGAAATTATTGAAGAGGAAAAATATTAAATTATTGAAGTAAAAAAAGATTAAAAAATTAAAAGGTGAAAATATTAAAAATTCCTAGTTGGTAAATATGAAAAATACTGAAAGGAAAAATCAAAGTATCAAATTTGAAAAAAATTAAAATATTGCCAATTAAAAAATATAAAGTACATGCATATAAGGAAAAAAGGGTATGGACTTTAGTCAATATTCATAAATTACGGCCTAGAAGAGCTCAAGCAATACAACAGTGAACAGTTTATAAGGTCGCCATACGATGGCAGGAAGTATATGAAGCGTTTGGAGGCATTTTACGACCTGTACGACAAAGAGAAGAAATTCACCTTGCACTACAGATAGGATAGATTGTATGGCGGAGATACAATGTATGACCACAAGAGAGACGGAGTGTATGACCTCAACATCTTTAATCCGTACGAGGAGGTCAAAAAAGTTCCGTATGGGGTCGACATCTTTACACAGTATGACAAAGAAAATTTTCTTATAGCCTCGCCATCTTTACACCATTCGGCAAAATCAGAAAAGTCCCACCATATGACTAAACATTGCTAGGAGTGCGACCACAACATATGGTTTGAAAAGATCAAGCAAAACATGAGAAGTAGGTTACAACCTAGTACGGTCAGCAAAACTCCACAAGGTAGATTGGTAGTCTTATATCATTCCATACCATTTTTTGTCCTTCGCCAACATACAATGAATTTCACAAACCAACAAAGAAATTTTTCAGACCACATCTTTACTACATTGTATGGTCAGGCATTGTCATAACTGGAAAAAGTATGAGTTATTTAAATTAAGTAGTGCAATTCAGAGATTTTGAATCCAAGAAAAAATGGATGCCAACAACAGTAGCAAGGGCGAACGAGCAATCTACAGGCCAAAGATTCCATCAGCGTTAAGGAAAATGGACAAAGGGAAAAATGATAATGTAACTTCTGACTACATGACATGGGAAAGTTTTACAGGGACTGAATGTAGAGCATGGTGGCAAGACAATGCTGGAGACCATCCATTGAAACTCGCACTCCAACATGCTCAAGTAGACAAGGTTGCACAATTTCCATTTTTTAATTTGCGTGATTTTGAACCATATAAAATCAATGATGCTAAATTATAATTAGTATGCCCATAAATCTGTTATTGAATACATGGGTTGCTCAATAACTATATCATTCCAGCTGAATAATTTCAGAAGGGTTTTCGGGATACCATTACCAAGAACTATGATTGCCAAACCTATAGGAAAATATCACCAAAACAAAAAGATGCTTTTATTAAAAGAATATGTAGGTTGGATCTAACCCAGAAAGAAAAGGATACCATTTGGAATGCAGGCAATAGAGGACTTCATAAGCAAATGTTGGCAAACGTTGAGTGGAAGTGCCTCATGGACCTATTTAAATGCAGATTGATAGGATCTAGCCGAGCGTTTGACATAGCAATTTGGATGGTGGACTACACGATCGGCCTCAATTTAAGCAAAATCGACAACTAGGCACAATACCTATTAGAGCGCATAAGAGAATTTCTAGCGCGTAAACACAAGGCATTTTACATGACCTAGCATGCTATTGCTTTATTTTTGGATGACGCGTATACTCAAGCTCCTGTTGCTAAATTGGGAAAATTCTAGCCGATTGCCGATTATGACACTTCATGGCCCACAGTATTCTGATGGACTACATTGGACACACAGGCAACTTCAGGAGAAGAAACAAAATCTAGAAAGAGAAAAAGGAAACAAAAAGCAATATCACATGAAGGTGAGGATAGCAATGAAGAATATGAACATATTGCGATTACCTCTTCTACTACTAGCACCACACACATAGAAACTCACTCAGTCGAAGTAGTGTTCGCAGATGTTGAGACTCAGCCCATAACCCCCGCTCAGAACATTCCCACCAATAAGGCTGAAACCATAGTGTCACCAAGCACAATGGCAGTGGAAAACATTCTAGTTAGCACTAAATTGTCTTTGGAGGAGTCGCCAATACATGCACCACATATTGATAGCTGGCTAGAACTCCTTGGCACTCCCATTCATGTTCAAGAGTTTCCTCCTTCGAATTCACTTGAGGATATTGAGATGGCTATCGAGCAGCTTTGTGTGGTTCCATCCATAGGGGAGAGTACACAACCATGCCCTACTACACAAATAGTTACCCCTATGACAAAGCCAGTGTATGTACAGGAAGGAGAGCCAACCTTGGTACTATATCCGTTGATAGTCACTCCGTCGGTAGTCACTTTGACACTACCCACAGCTATAGCCCTTCTTCCTGCAAAGGGGGAATCCAATGATTCAAAAGGGATAGTCATTGAGATCTCCAAACCCGATGAGACTGATCCATTGGGTTCTATCCAGCGATATATTCAGAATTTGGAGCTTATAGCTGCAATCATCCAGGAGGTTGCCGATATTTCTTGACGGTTGGATCATGTCCACTCCATTGGCATGGCACGAGTCCCAATGTATTTTAGCATTCATGCAGATTGGCTGTGAGAATGAGTTTACTAACCTCTTCATTTCCAGAGGATGGCCGGAGATTGAGACCAACAAAATGATGGCATCATGGTACCTTGCTAGGCCTACGATCTAGGGGAGAGATGGGAAGTTAATGTCAGCTCTTTTTGGCATGGAGACGACATACAGGGAGTTATTTTATAAGCTGAAGAGTCAAGAAGTATCTAATCTCCAGCTTACCAACAAAATTGATGAGACCATTTCTATCTCATAGAAGGTATGCGTTGGGACGAATGCCCTTACCCAACGCTTTCAAGACCAACTAGCACAACAAACACACCTCACCAAGGCTGAACAAGCAAAAGTGGCTGCCAAGGAGATGGAATTGACAGGAAGGAACAACCAAACCAAGGCCAAAGACAAGGAAATTGAAAGGGTCAAGCATCAATTGAAAGAAGTTGTGCACATGGTGAAGGCAGCCAGGGAGAGGAAATTGATAGCAACACATCCCTTCAATCTGCAGATAGAGGAAGTCTACCAGCTTTGCCAGCTCAATGTTCAGATATCAACTCCGACCTCCTCCGTCCACTCGGTTCTAGGAATGTCTTCTCATCCATCCTCTCACTAGCTATTATGTTGTATTGTTGTCTTCCAAATTTTGTGTGCCAGTCGTCTGGAAGACGACTTTCTTTTTTGGGAGGCTGATGTAGTCAGCCAAATGTACTAAGTAAATAATATTGTAATCAACAAAAGTAAATAATTGTTAGATGTTGTAATCAATAAGTAGTTCCCGACAGTTGGAGTACAACTTCCGATGGTTGGCAGTTCTTAGCAACTGTCGGCTATTCTATATATACTATTTTTGCATACTCCATGGGGAACCGCATGCATTTGTATCCTGTAACTGTTGCATATTTGATGAATGAATGAATACATGGCATATCTTCTATGCATTGTTATGAGTAATTCTTATATTCTGTTATTATGTTATTTTCATTTACTCTTTGTTAATCATTCAAGTAGAGTTATCAAGTAAACACCTTCTAGTTCTCGTACTTCAATAAGGGTAGAGTCCTAAAGTTAACCTAATGTTGAGCTGAGATCGACAAAAGGAGGCTAAGTAAAACCATTTTAGTTTTCCCAACCTTCTGAAGAGAGTGCTTGCTTACTTTTGATCTTTGGTGAGAAGACCTCACATTTGCTTGGTTGCATGGGTTAAGATAAGAGGGCATGATCTTATTTCAATTCATCTCCAGTCCTTCTGCTTTCCTTGCCTTCGGTGGTGTGCCTTTGCTTTTTCTTAGTTGCATGGAGTCAAGGACAAGGGGAACTGAATGTCTTTACTCACATAAGCCTAGTCTTCGATGATGGGCCCTTGCATCTGCCTGGTTGCATGGGGCTAGGTTTTGAGAGTCCTAGTGAAGAAAAAAAAGTTAAAAGGTAAAGAGTTTGATGGCAAAAACATAACACTCCTTATCATCCACAATCACATTAGGTGGATTCCTCTTTTGAGCTTTTCCACCTCCCTGAGATTTGACTTGTTCATCTTTTGGATCTAAGTTTGATTTCTTTTAAGAAGGGTAAATTAATAATAAACTAAAATCAAAATTAAAGTTTAAGTTTTATTAAAAGTGAAGGGGCATGTGAAAAGTTGTCCATTAAAGGAAAAAAGTATATAAGGAAGACCAAGCAAGGAGAAGGAAGAATAAATGGAATATATCTTTTATTTTTAGATTATTACTTCTTTGGAGCATTGAACTGTGGTGCAATCTGACCTAAAGATGAGACCCCGTAAGGTCTGGAATTAGAGGATGGAATGCCTCTAAATTTCATTACTGAATTAGAGGACGAAAACCCCTGATTTAGATCTGGGGCAATCTCACCCAGAGATTGTATGGAAGTTTCATGTGCTAGATAGTTAGAATTGCTGTCAATAACTAGTCTACAGTTTTGGAGACCTTTCAAAGACATTCCAATTAATTGTAATTTGCTGCAGATTTAAACTTATTAGCCGTTGCTGAATATAAGTTTGAATTCACTGAGAAGAATTCTAAATATAATATCTAATAAAGAATCAAACATATTTAATGAAATTTCTGAACTGATTTCATCCATAAGCAATAAATGTTATCATAGTTGTTTGCTTGGGGTTCGTTATATATGAAAATTTCCAAATAGGACATTACAAAGCGTATTAGAGCTGGATATTGTGAGCCTGTGAGTCTCCATATGCAATTTAGTAATAGAGCCAATAGATATTGTCAAAGAGAACTTAAAAAAAAACTCATTCCATATAAGTGACAAAACAAGTGAATATGGCAGATAGAGAGAGAAAAAATCCTTTGGGGATAGTTCTTTCAGATAAGTTTGAAAATAAGATTGACAATGATAGACATATTGGGTCAAATGCTCCACATGAATTAGAATAAGATGAATGCTCCCAGAAATCAGATCAATAGCACACAACAAACTTTTGTTGGATTTGATGATAGACTTCTACATCTCACTTCCATTTGTAGAGAAGAAGAAAAGTCCAAACCAAGGGTCATCAAAAGAAACTAGATTCAAAATTCCCATCACTTGACTGATGTAATAAATGAACATGAGTCAAATTCTGATCCAGATTACTTTGAAATGCCTCCAAAGGCAATACTAATGGCCAAACAAAACAATTTTATTGGTTGGGAAGATGATCAAGGTGCTAATGGCAGATCAGTAATGAAATTACTGAGCTTGATATCAAAAAATATGGCAAGGTTGATTCTTCTTGCTCTGGAGATGGCAACCTAAACTGTCATACTCAGGTTGCGCCTTTTGGTGAGCAATAGATCAGTAATACGAACTCCAACAGTTCACCAAAATTTTCAGCTATTGAATCTAGTGCTGGTCCCAAACAAGTGATAAAAGAGGAGTGCATTCATATTGTAGGAAGCATTTTGATGGATTTGACGATGACTATAATCTCACAAGTTTCCTTGTGAAATGCAAGGATGATAGCAGGAAGGAAAGTGAATGAAAATTTCCCATACAATTCAATATTCATATAGATGTTGACAGCCCAATAGACAAATCTTTGTTTGATTTCAATATAAATTCTAAATTTGATGGAGGTGAGGATGTCCATACTTTAGCTGGTGGAAAGGATGGCAGTTTTGAATATGTGTGACTAATATCCCTTTAGTTGTCACCCCATCTATATATATATGGAGGTTCTCTCTCATTGAGAGGTGTGTAAGAATTTGGAGATTTCTAGTGAATTCTATCACTATGCACATGAGGTAGTATTGGCCATGTGGAAGTAAGGAGAAGTGTTCCTCAGGTTTGGTCTATTTTTTAATAGACCATTTTGTAAGTTTTTTATAATGAAATGATGGTTTGTGGGGTTTTTTACCGAGAAGGGTTTTCCCCATGTATATGTTGTGTAATGTGTTAAATCAATGCTTGTATAATTCTCATCTTATTTATTTTTCATTTTATTTATAATGATTAGTATCCTAAGATCCTAATTTCTGAAATGATTATTGATATTCATTATTGCGTGATTACAAAATGAGACGAAAGTGTAATGTCCCCTTTTTGCGAGCATCAGAGTTCGTAAGGATTAGCCTATCATTTGACCCTCGTAGGCTGACAAATGTGATGAGAGGGTCTTCCTTGGCAGTTATCCAGAGTTTCAGGACGTTACTCCTTCAGTTGATTCAGGTTTGGGCCCTAGCAGATGTTTCCAGAGTGATTTACAGATACTTACTATTTATAGTAAGTCAGGCAGGCAGAAGTTGCTATTTTTAGCAGGGCACCTGGTTCAGTTGGTCAGCTCAGTTTCGACCCAGTTTGATGATCTGATGAACATACAGTGTTTACTTGGGTATTTAATATTTATTAAATGTTTATTAATTTGACTTTATAATATAAAGTCACTTTAATGAAATATTAAAATTATTAAATGGCGAGTTATAAAGTATTTAATACTTTATAAAAGAGGGGTTAAAATAATAATTAAATGAGCATTTAATTATTAATCAAAAAGGGGACGCCATTTATTAAATATTTGTCCTAAGTCAAAAAGGGCGAAATTAATCATTTATTTAAATGATTATTAAAAGATTGCTTTGGGTCGAATTCTTGAAAGGAGATATATATACTGCCAAGACAAATCGAATTGCTTATGATATGATTATTCAACTTTGTCTTTTATTGAGAGCTGTGGAGTTTGTGAAGAAACTAGGGCTTCTGCAAATTCGTGCATTTTTCAGGCTTTGGAGAACGATACCTCTTCAGAGTCAAGCTTTCTGAGGTTGTGAGAGATCAGCTGAAGATTGCTAAGTAAGGTGGCTTCATACAGGAGTCATATTTGTGCTTACAAGTGAAGAATCAACATAGGGTTAGAATAAAATTGCAAGTTTGGAGTTATTGTACCCACTGCTACAGTAACCGTGCTACAGTGCCCGTCGCTACAGTGGCGTGAACAGTGATCCGCTACAGTGAATCGCTACAGTGATTTGGTGCATCTTTCAAAGCATTCTTAGCCTAGGCGTGAACTCTCTAGTGCTTAGAATCCATTCTTTGCTTGTTGCAATTAATCTCAGATCTGTATATGGTCATAATACATGAAGATATTCATTTCCAGACTGCTGTACACATTTCAGATCTAAGCAAACTTCCAGGTCAGGGTTTATATACATTCTCATCCATGCTAAATGTATATTTTCTACATAGATTATCAGTAAGGAATAATGATGATAAGTTGAAGTGAATTTCTGAGTGCTCCAAGTTGTAAAGCAGCTTATGATCTGTGTTTAATTTGAAAATGTTACATCCGAAAATATCATTGTATATCAGACCCTTGGCATTAAGTCTAGAATTGATTAAGATTGTAATAGATACCAGCAAGAGATACTTGAATATCAGTGTTCACATGACTGCAATCTTATTTTGGGTGAAACTTTTAAGGGTGTTTGCTGCTGTTCATTTCTGAGCATTTTGTATAAACAGACCAGCCATCTTATTACTCAGAACTTGTTGCAAAAGGGCTGTCTTGTAGCATCTATTATTGCATATTCTGAAACCCTAGTCTACACTGTTATATCTGAACTTTGTAGATGAATGAAATGATAATATTGCTGTTACAGTTCACTAAGCATAGCTTATGATCTAATGCTTACTGCCGTTCATTCTGAGTCAAATACTCTTATATCTGACCATCATTCATAATCAGTTTGGGCTTGTGCAAGTCTTCAGTTGTCACTGTGCATTGAGTTTAAGTGGTTTTCCAGATTTACATATTCATTTCATTTGAATATTATTATCAATGTGCAATGCAATGATTTAAGTTTGATAAAATAGTATATCAATCAAACCAACAAAATATAGAAAAAACATCAAAACCCAAAACAAATAGTATTATCCAGCACATATTTGGGGTTGAGAGACACCAGGTCTCTTACAGAAAGCTCCTTATAAAGAAAATTACAAGACGATGTTTCTAAAAAGAAACAATCGTTAACAGAAGCAAACTAAAGCAATAAACAAAAAGATGTTAAAACCAACTAAAGCATAAACATAAGTTACAAAAAACTAACTAAGTTTACTAAAGTAAACTTATGACTAACTAAAGCTAAGATGACCATTTATATTATATTTAATACTTTAATACCCTCCCTTAATGATCATCCTATAAACATAAACCAAGTTTATCCATGATCTTCTGGAAACATATCATTGGTGACTGATAGTTGGAGAAGCATAACCACCTCGCAATTACTGGTCCTTTCCCACAGATCAATCAAATCTAGACACCAACACTCGAAAAATGTGAGCTTCCTCTGGGTCAGGTATTATAACTTTTCCCATTGAACTTCTACGTATTTTCCAACATGACGTTGGACAAAGCAGCCATCCCTCCCGTTTTCCAAAAACAAGGTAATTCTGTGATCAACTGGCACAAACTCTGGACAATCACTGGCACAATTCACGATTTTTCAAAAATTGTCTAAAAAGAGGCTTAGTAACAGTAAGATTTTTCAGAAAAACCTTCAAAAACTTTGAAAAGTAAGATTTTTTCAGAAAAAATCCTCAAAAAACTACAAAAAATTTTATAGAAATTTTTTCAAAAGCTCTGTTGTACCCCAAAATTAAAATTTTTGCTACACTTAGGCAGTTTGAAGTAATAAGTAAAAGTCTTGTCAAAATTTGTCAAAAAGGTCAAAATTGGGGTTTGCATGTCTTGTATGAGGGGTAAAAATGTGAAATTTCCAAAATCTGACGATCTGGGTCTACTCAGAGCGACCTAATCGACAAAACCTAGATCTTAGTTTTTCATCCCTACTTTTTAGGAAAATTGCTATTTTTAGAATTTTTTTGAAAATAGTAACCTTTTATGGGTTTCTTTCAAAACGGATATTGGCAAAATTTTATAAAAATAGAAAACTTCTAAAAATAGAAAGTTTGTCGCTAGGGTTCAAACTGATTTTGATTGACTCAAAATACTTCCTCATCAGGCTGGTACAGTCGGAATCAAGAAATGATCAGTTTTGCCCTAGTGGGTCTATTCTGCTTTTTCAATTTCAGAAGCATTTTAGGAGCTCCGAAGTCATCAATGGAGGTTAGTCAGCTGGCAGGCGTCAGATTCAACACTCAAGCACTGAACAGAAGGTGAGATGATGAACATACACGGTGAACGAAGAAGGAAGGTGAAAACTATAGGAAAATGACTAAGTCTGCCAGCCATGGGCGCCCCAGGAGATAGGTGCCCATCTTTTCAGGGCATCAGATGATGGAATTAGGGTTTGAGCTCCCAGGCATAGTTGTTCAAAATCCTCCTAGCTCCGCAACAAATCTGGTAGTGCAGTCATCAGACCATCCATTTACCCAGAATTCGAGATCAAATGGAGAGGTTTCAACCAGAACACAAAATGAAAATCATGAAAATGTTAGAAAGTTTTCTAAGTCTGGGAACTTACAGTGCCCCAGGTGCCCAGGGGCGCCCGACTTTTTGAAAGGGCAAATTTAGCAGTTAGGGTTTGCAAATGAGTTCAATCTCTTCAGAATTCAGTCAGCTCCGCAACGAATATCTCCATCAGAACATCAAACTGGTCAATCTTCGGCGCCCCAGAAGGAAATAGGCACCCTTGATTTTGAAAGCTCAAATAGATGATTTTGCCAGTGAAGCCTCCAACATGACTTCCTCAGAGTTGATCAGGTTTTCCAATGAGACCATCAACACGTCAAT
>VDFB02000017.1:293275284-293294905 GCA_007258455.2 Sequoia sempervirens
CCTTCTTCTAGCCACTAAGAATATCAACCTAGTGTCCTCTCACTTGCATCTAATTTAGTGAACTCCAATGGCTAATGACAATCATAAAATCAAGAAACAAGGGATGGACTTCCACCTTTAATTGGTAGTGGTGATGGTCAAAATAGCACAACATTAAACAAAATATTTCTATTTTGTTTTTCCTGAAAAAGATAACTGATCTAAAACCACCTATCTACCAAGGTCCTGGTAGTTGGTTCTCAACTATGCTGATGTTACTCAATGGCCAGTGCAACTGTAATATTCAAGGGGCCTTGCTGGTATAAAGGTTTACAAACTGCATCATATCAATTAACCTACGTTTGGGGGGGGGGGGGAGGGGTATAAATAAATAGAAAAAGATAGAACAGGGCTTCAAAATAGCAAAATATGAATATAAACTTCTTCACATCCAAACATGTACCTTAACAACGAGTGTTTCTTCAACTAACCAAAACCATAACATGATGCAATCCATAGCATAACCTACACCATTGCATACATTCATAGTGCAAAATCCAATAATCACAACCATTCATCAAAACTTTACTTCAAGATTGAAACACATCACCCACTCATTGCTAAAATCAGATCAATAGACATAAATGAATTCCATTCATAGATAATTCAATGAAATAATCTCAGATCTGGTTTCCCCTATTGATTTGCATCAAATAGAAAACAATTATGCACAACATCCACTGGCATACGGATGATTATGATTCATTAACAATATCATTGAGATCCAAACTTGACAATATCATGAAACTGTATAAAAGTGTAAAAGTATCTAAGTCCTGCATAAAAGCTTTAAAACAAAGTGAAATATGCTGACCAATTTTTTCGAAGGATTTACACAAAATAACCAGCACTAGCCAACTGGATTAGCGTTAGCATCAAACCGAAATCCAAGCTTAAAGGAACTCGACGCCAAGAATGCACACTCAATCCAAATGATGGAAAGGTGTTGTCATATGGCGGAGAAATTAAAGAACAGTACTTGAAAAGAAACTACTCAACGTCAAGAATGTGCACTCAAGATCCCACTGAGGGCGAGGTGCTAACATATGACGGAGTGATTAATTGAAATTGAAACTAGTAGGCGGATAACCAGCCATGAAGCTACAACAATCTAATTCATCCGCTGCGGTGGGCATCCACTGAATAGTGGGCATCCACCACTTGATGTGGGTACAATGATATAACAATTCTATTCTCCGCACTGGCGGTAAACCGTCCAGGGGTAATTAATGTGAAATAGAACAAGTAATTGCAGAAGTAAAAATAGTTGGATTAGTACTACTAAATCTCAACTTTACAATTCAATAATTCTGCAGTTTACTAATTACAATGATAGAGCATGAAGCTAGAAGTAGAGAATGAATTATGACAATGATTTAACACTCTCTAAACTGATGAAATAGGTCAAAACAGAAAGCTAATACATTCTGATGTAAAAATCTGAACTCAGGAATTTCTGATCAGCAACTGTGTAATCAATAAATTGTTCATAACTTCAACAAATTACCTCTGAATCACGTGAAACCAAGCCCAAAGAGTTGCTAGAGGATAGGCACCCAAGTTCTGATGGAGAAACAGTGAACAAAGATCCTCATTTATTTCCCTATGCACAAATCTCACAGCCCAGAATGGTACGGCCTAGAGAAAGGGCAATTTTGTCTTTAAAAATCAAAAACACCAAAATAAAATCTGCAAATTGGTGGAAGGGGGCACCTTGCGTGTAGAAATGGATAGGTAAAATACCCACAAGCAAAATAAATTTGCTCCAAGAGCTGTAAGCAAAAACCTCCTTCAGCTGTAGATGCATCAGCAACTTCAAAAATCTGGAAATCTCATAAAAACTTCAACTGTTGAGCACAAATCTGCTAGTCTGGATGAGAAGCAGCAAAGTCCAACTAGGTGTTGTATTTCAAACACGAAATTGGTTAATGGCTAGGAGGTAACATCCTTGAAGCAAGGTTTCAATTGTCATTCCGACAGCATAACAGTATGATAACATGAATAGATACAAGGCTGGAGCAAAAACCTTCATTAAATAGAAGCTCACAAAACTCTTCAAATTCCTGAGAAAGCACACCAAGAGACACAGGAGTCCCTTCAAATTTCCAAAAACAAATAACTCCTCAAGATGGCGTCTTTTTTTTGCATTATATGAATTTCACTTTATTTTAAAATTCTCTCTTTTAAAAGTGGCGTCCACTTTTCCCAAGGCATTATGTTTTTTCAATAATTAATAAATCACCTCATGAAGGCGTCACCCTTCCAAGACCCTCTTTTAAACACAACTTAAAGTTGTTCTCCTAGGCCAAGGGTCAACTGCAAATTATAACCTCAATGCCTTTATTCACCATAAAAAATGCCTTAAGAAGTCAGACATGAATTGCAAATAATTGCTCCAACTGGAAATGATGCACTGAAAGCTGACAAAGTCCATACTGCTAAAAATAGAATTTACTATAAATAGTAAACTCTCAAAAATGCCAAAGAACTTCAGAACTGGAAACCCTAATTTTACCTCAAACAAGCCTACAGGCTTCCAAAATAGGCTGATGAGTGATAGAACAGATTACTGATGAGAAGGGGACATTACACAAAGTCTTTCAAAGTATCTTTTTTAAAAACTGGTAAAATCCTAAAACTATGATCACTATCTGCTATCTCATCAGGTGGCTAATCCTTTTTCATTCAGCCGACCTTTACAAAATGGAGCCCAAAATTACATATAGGCGAGCAAGGCACTAATTTCTCTCAATCAAATTTGAGATCCACTAATCAAGGAATTGGAACTGCATGAGGTGACTTCACTAGCTGATCTTCAGTTCAACGGTTGATGGCCTTGTCATCCAAAATCTGACGCCCAAGAGGAAGGTAGAACTGCTAGATGAGATTTGTAGTTAAACTCATGTCATAACCCTGCAGAATAGGAGAGAAGAGAAAGTTGTCCACCAAGAACAGAACGTTCCATTGCCAGCTCATTCCTGCGTTGCTTGCTCAAGAAGGTATTCATCATAACTGGAGAGCACTTGTTGAAGAATATCCATATCAGGTCCATCTACCCAATTATCTTCAAATTTAATTCTTTTCAACTCTGCTGAGGCAAACTCTTGCATATCTTTTAACTTAATCAACTCCCTCCTAGCAGCTTTCACTTCATCTTTAATGTCCATGAGTCTATTCCAACAACAAGTCTTCAGACATCCTTTTTAGATCAATGAATTCCATTTGACTGATTGGAAATGGGGGGGGGGGGAATGGACGAAGGATGGAGGGAATGGATAAAATGGAATGGATGGAATGTCTTTTAATTTCTTGACATGCTCTCTATACTCTTCCTCTTTTTTTTCCAAGACTTCAACATGTTGATTCATCTCTTCCCCTAACTCCAATGCACCTTCATGAACTTTAAAACCGTCAACAAGCAACTCACCAACCTCTTGATTAAGTCGATCAATCCATCTATCAAGCATCCCAACTTTACTTCTCATTTGCACCAGATCATCAACTTCTTTCTTGCTTAATAGGACTGGGCTTTCTGGAGCAGCAGCTTCTTGAGAAACAGGAATGGAGACATCCTTCAAGAATTTATGCAACTGATCCAATTGGGCTTTAAGTTCATCCTTGATCATCCTAGATTTGGTAGAGGAGGCCACAATGTCAATAAGGTTCATTTGTTGATTCCTTGTAGGTCTCCCCAAATTGACAGTGCCCAACTGGTAATCAGTTACTTGCATATCTTGTCTATCCTTGTCCACCATTGGGATTGCACATTCAACAATAATCTCACCTGCATCTGTGAGCTTAGTTGAATGGAGGACCCTGGCCTTTTTCTTAGGCCTTTCTTTCTCTATATCCTTCATCATTTCATCCCAATTTAAAGGCTGAGGTTGAACTATTTGCTTTCTCTCAAGATCTAGTTTCAGCCATGTTGGAGCAGCATAAATGGTGACTACTTGTGTGGAAGAAGAAGCAACAGTGGTAGAGGAAAGAGGCTGCAAAATGGTAGTCTTAGGTTGAGAATCAACCTCTTGTACCTGTTGTTGTCCCCTTTCTGCAACTTCTTTTGCAAGCCTTTCGGCTTCAACCTTACCTTTTTGCTCTTGCACTCTTTTGGCTTCTAGCTCCTTTTGTAAACGTTCTTCTTCTAGCCTTTTCTCCTCATACATTTGATCTCTTTGCCTTTCAAGCTCTTTAACTTTATCCCATGCTTCTTTAGACCTTTGCTCATGCTTAGCAAGCTCTTCAGCCTCCTTTTGTCTTTCCAGGCGTTCTTCCTCTTCTTTTCTCCTGTGAGCTTCCTCAATAGCCTTAAATTTAGCCTCAAGGGCTTCTCTTTCCCTTCTTTGTTGAGCTTTTTCCTCTTCCACTTCATGGATCTTCTGCAACATAACTAATTTATGCCTTTCCTCTTTAGTCTTTAGTTCTTGCTCTTTTTGCTGTTGCAGCAAGTCTTCTTTTTCTTTTTGTTTCCTTGCATGTTCCTCTTCTCTAGCCTTAGCCTCAGCTTCTTGTTGCCTAGCAAGTGCCTCAACTTTAGCTTTGGCATCTGCTTCTTGCTTAGCTTCTTCAAACAATTTCCACTGATCCTCTGGGGTGAGGATATGTTCAGTTCCCACATCCTCAGTTTCCTCATGAGATGCCACTACATGAGTTTCTTTGTTAGATTGTGTGGCCTTAGAGTCCGTATCAACATCATGAATTTCAATTTCATGCTCTTTCCCTTTCAAGGATTCAACTTCCTTATGAAGGGTTCCAGTAGGAATTTCCCCAATTGGTTGCTCTGCAATAGGAGGTTGAGTTGAAGTTTCACCTCCAGCTTCTGTTGTGGCCTCTTCTCCATGTGATTCGGGAACATCTTGAGCAGGGATTGCAGGCTCAAGCTCTTCTCCAAAATTGGGAGGGAAAAACTCCAATGGCTCCTTAGGAGCTGTCCTTTTTGTTCTTCTATACCCCTGAGTGGCACTTGCAGCTTTTCTCTTTTTGAAGATTGAGCCTCAGGCTCCTTGATTCTCATTACCACCCATTGGATACTTCTATCCAGGACTGGCCTTGCAATTTGTTTGATGTCAATGGACTCCTTTGTATCCCAATCCATTGGATCCAAGTCTTTGGTGCCTACCTTATCAACATCATATTGGGGATCCAAGGTTACACCATCATTTGACAATGTGTCAGGAATATCCTCCTTCACCCCATACTCAATCATGAGTGGGATGAGCAACCTTTCGTAGTTCCTTCTCCTTAGATCATATTCATCTTGTAGGTCCACCCAAAAATCCTCCAGCAAATTGAAATGTTTGTCAAAAACCGTAGGAAGCAAACCCTACATCTTGTGCTTGGGATCAAAATACTTCCTAGTTGTATACAAGCCTATCTTCAAATGGATCAACTCATCACAAATTACCTTGGCTGCCACATTGTGTGCACAACTATATTCTCCTAATTTCATGGTAAATTTGTGACAGCCAGGTTTATGTTTATTGGCAAATTTGGTGTTAACCCCTATGGCTTGAAAAATGAACTCCATCAAAACAATTATGTTGTTGCAGCACCTGGGCAGTAGATGAGGGTGGCCATCAAAACCAACCAGCCTGAAATAAGTGAACTTGGGGTATTGGATGTACCAATGTCCCCACTTTGCAATGAATGCCATGGCATCTCTGCTCAGTCTATATCCTGCATCTCTTGTTAGTTGGTTAATGATGACATATAGGAATGCATCATTAACTCTTCTATAATGTGACTCAAAGGTCTACAAGGTCAGTTGATCATAGTGATCCCACACCTTTTTCTGTCCAGGGGCTTCTCCCAATATTCCAATTGCATTTAAACCAGGAAAGATGCCTCTTCTTGCAGCTGCATATATGACATAGGATGTCATGAAGAAGCATTTTGTCTCCCTCACCTTGAGCATCTGATTGTGTAGGCACTCTGATAAAATCATTGGCCAATCAAATTGCTGCTTGCCATCCAGAATGGTTTGAATGAATGGAAACATCCATTCCTTGAATTGTGAGGAATCCCTTTTCCCAAACACTTTGGAAAGCATCATAATTATGTCACTGATCTCCTTGTAGAAATCTGATCTCTTAGGCTGATCAAGGAGCTTGGCCAGGGATTTCTTTTCAACTCTCATCCAGTGCTTGTTCATATGAGTCCTGCTGGCCTCCTTTTTGTTGCTATATAGTTGCATTGCTTCTGCCTCATTGAGTTGCCTAGGGCTTTGTGGGGTAGGTGCATTAAACATGAACCTTATCATCTGTGGTGTAAGATCAATGATGATGTTCCCCTACAAGTCCACACATTGTCTGGTGGCGGGATTGTAAGCTCCAGCTGCAGTAAGTATTAATTCTGGACACTGGACTGATAAAGGAAAGAGGGCAACGTGTGCCAATCCAGATTGAACAATTCTTTCTGTTCTTGGTGTTACCTCCTCACTGAATGTTTCCTCAAGCAACTTCTCATAACTGAATGGGCCCAAGTTTGTATCTGTGATATTTGCCCAGTCCGAATCCACCTTGCTAGCTGTAATAGTAGGACTTTGGTGCTTGTACCTCAAGGTGTAGGGGAGCTGTTCCACTTTTATCTTTTTAGGCTTGGTTCCTTGCCTTGAACTCTCTGTAGTTTGGCTTCTTTGAGAAGCCTCCTTTGATGCTCCTGACATCCTCTATTCCTGCAATACAAACCTAGATTAGATGAACACATGGATGAAAATCATTACATCATCCAATACCTCTCATACCATTTCCTACTCCCTCAGGATAACTCTCCATACTTAGTCAAATTTCATATCCACCGGAAGCGGAGTCAAAGAAGAATCAGGAACAAGAAACCATTTAACACAGGCGGGATCGGGACCGGAACCGGAACGAGACCGGAACCGGGATCAGAACTGAAACCGAACTCGAAACCAATCAATAGTTCCAAGTTCGTTCCCCACTCCGGTTTCGCTTCCGCCAAAGGGCTAGGGTGAAGATTAGAGTCAACGGTCATCGGAAGCGGGATCATTTTGGGAATTAACTCCCATGCAAACACTTATGGGACGAGTTCATTCCCGGGTCCGCTTCCGCTAGTCTACCATTCAAACGAAGCAATTTCTTAAAGATGCGGTCACGTGAGCTTAAGACTTTGGGTCACATGGAATCATAAGGAAACTTCAAATAAAGGGGCTTAACCTCCCTTTAATAGGATAAAGACCAAATTTGAACTCTAGGGGCTCAACATTGTAAAGGTCGTCGCACAAACCCTAGTTTGCGCGACTCGTCGACTTAGGTAATTAGGGCATCAAGAGCTCGACATGAAAATCATTGAACCGACACGGGAATAAGATCAAAGGGGTCACCAAACAGATTTCAAAGCATTTAAAGCACAAAAGACCCCATCAAACGAAACCCTAGTAAAAAACTAGGGCATGATAGAACGGACGCGCCACAAAAATGACAAAAGAAACAAACGGAAAGGTAGAAAAAAGCAAAACAAAAAACTGAAAAGGACGAAAACGAAACCAAAAACACACAAGGGAACGAGCGAAGATCCACAGGAAAGGTCCCGTGAACGCGCAAGAACACCACGAACAGAGAAAATGAAAACAACAAAACGAGAGAACGAAAACACCAAAAGAATAGAAAAACGACCCTACCTCGAAATGCCAACAAGAAAGGTTGAAATTCAATAAGAATCCGCTCACCAATGTGCCTCCGCAATCAAATCGTGCTCCTCTCGAAGTTACCCTGGCTCTGGTTCACTAAAATAACTTAGACAATAAAGATAATGAGCCAGTTAACCTTAATTAAGGTTTTAAAAACATTTCGCGCGTGTGAGGAGGTTGCAATTAATGCAATAAATGCAGTTGATTGGGAGCGGAACCAAAAACGTAAATGAGTAATCAACCAACATGGAAATCAAAGGCAGGGCGGACGCGGAGCCAAAACAGAACAAGAAACTTTATCCAAGTCTCTTAGCCAACTCCGAACCCAGCTCCGATCTCGTGGCAGGGACAAGACAACAAAAAGGAAACAGGGGGCGGAATCGGAACCAAAACCAGACATGAAACTTTTACAAAGTTCCAAGTTCGGTTCCAATTCTGGTTCCGTTCCCGACAAAGGAACAAACCACCGAGACAAAGACAATGACAAAAGAAACCACAGGAATCGGGACCGGAACGAAAACCGGACCTGGCGAAGACACCAACGGAGACAAAAACAGGAAGCAAACGAGCGGGAGTGGGATCGGAACCAAAAACTGACATGGAACTTTGTAAAAGTTCCAAGTTCATCTCCATTTCCGGTTCCGCTTCCGCTAGAACGAAAACAAAGCACAAGCGAACGGAAGACAACTCAAGGGAAAACGGACCCAAGAGCGGAAGACAAACCAAAAGACCTACGAAAAGAACAATGAGACAAGGGTGGGGCCGGAATTGGAACCAAAACCGGACTTGGAACCTTCACAAAGTTCCGAGTTCAGTTTCCATTCCGGTTCTGCTTCCACCAGACCAAAAAGAAACAAGGACTTAGGAGGAAAAAGAACACTCCTAAGACTTAGACAAAAACACAAGGACAAACAAAACACAAGGGGGACCCTTTTTGACCAAAAACAAAATGGGGTGGTTATGCAAGGCATAATAGGTAGTAACCCTAAGACTAGTATGGTTAAAATTCAATTCTCAAGAAAACTTAATCTTTATCTCGCCAATCCTTCCTTGCCTTCCTCTAAAATGAAGGATTAGCTAGCACATCCCAATGGGTGTGTCATACTAAAGAATTGGTACATGAGTCAATCGAGAGGTAATAAAATGTCTCTCATGTGAGAAGTTGAAATGGAAACCAATTAAAATTCCCAAACAAAACTTTAGTTGTGCTGCTTTGTCCTATATGGGACAAACTAGTTTGCAAATGAAATTGTTGAATGAGTTCAACTGTGGTTGAAATCATAGTTGGAAAACTCGGACTCGAGAATAACTTGACAGGCCCAAAAATTTTAAAAACTCGAGACTCAGCAAAAACTTGGGAATAACTTGATAATTTTATTGAACATTTTAAAATACATAAACTTTTAAAAATATTCTTCAAAAACACACACATATTACTAATTTTGTAGAGCATATTGTTGAGTTCCATCATATATAGTAAATCAAAATTAGAGTTTAATTGTCATGTCCCCAATTTGATTTGAAATTCAAATTTCGTAAAGGTGGGAAAAGGTGTTTTTGAACACTAGTTTTGATATTTTAATTAAATATAATAATAATATTTTAAATAAATAAAAAAATAAATATAATTAAAATTTTTATAATTCTGGCCGACTCCGGTTGGGGGCCGGCTTAATAAATAAATGTAGTAATTCAAATTTAAATCTTTTTATTGTTTTTCCTCCTGGCTGGTTGACAACATTTACTCCTTGGTGGCCGACTTGTGTGAAGTTCTTTTTGGCGCCCAACTTGGTATTTAGGCTGGGCGAAGGTTTTTGGAGGACATCTTTTTGGGGCACTAATACAAATTTTGCTCTCAAGAAGGGACAAAACCCTCTGTTGTTAGTAGTTGAGGTGAGGACGAAACCCCTCCTCTCACATGACCATTCATTCATTCATTTTCCCACAGTTGCATTGATTTATAGTCCTATTTTGTGTAGAATCTAGTCTAAGATTGATCCAGGAAGAACATCAAACCCTAGTTAGTTGCAGCGATTCGAGAGGGAACTGTTGAAGGTCATTTTGGGAGGAGTCTGAGGCTGTCATTTAAGAATCTGCACCTGCTCAGAAGGGTGCAACATCTACAGATCTCCAGTGGGTAGTGTTTGAGGGTTATCATGCCTCAAACTCCAGCCTAGGTGATATTCATCCACAAGTTCCTTCCAGGCAATAGGGTTTGGAGCACATCACAGACACCAGGCTACAAGTTTGTCTATCTGCAAGGCCATATTCAGATTTGCCATCTACTAGGGCGGCATTGGGCATCTCTAGGCTACCCAACCCCAGATTGGTGATATAAGCCACACATATGTTCAAATTGTTTCTGTTGTAGGGAATAGGTTACCAATAGATTGCGCCAATCAAATGATTGAGGACCCCTACTTGAGTCTACAATGGATGTCATCAGTTCTGAGGGTAAATAAGATTGCAGATCTATGTATGTAAGGGCTATAATTGACTCAGATATGATATTTCTCTATAAGAGAATTGAAATCAATTAGTTTTTTTTTGGGAACTATTCTCTATTGTTGTGAATTAATGCTATAGCCATTGTTGTATTGTGATTTTGAATTAACTCAAAGCTAGTCCACAATACATTAAACCCTAGGAAGCATTCAGATCTGGTGACACTGTATCCCATTGAGACCCTAGATTATTAACTTAATACATATCATAGACCAAAAATTGAGTTCAATCTCTAAATGAGTTACAATGCCACTTCCACTAGCCATGTCATATGTGGAAGTTGCCTCATCTAAAGAGATTTTTGGCAAGTTGTGCAATAATAATGTCTAAGTTAGCACACTCAAGAGGTATATTGCAAATTTTCATGTCCTCATCACCCCCTCATTGTAATCAATTTTCTTTTTTGACAAGAGATCCTAATAACTGATGGGGATTTGGGAATGGAGATATTGATGGGGTTGAGGGGTAGTGCCCCCCACGGGGGTTTGGGGGCAATGCCCCTAGTGGGGTCGAGCGACAGTGGCCCTTGTGGGGATTTGGGGCAATGCCTCCAACGGGGTCAAGGGGTAGCGCCCTTTATGGGGGTTTGGGGGCAACACCCCCAATGGGGTCAAGGGGCAGTGCCCCTTGTGGGGGTTTGGGGGCAACGCCCCTAAGAGGGGTGAGGGGAAAGCCCAAATTAAGGCCTTTGAAACCACACAAACCTTCATTGCTAGTCGCCATGTCACCGCATGCCCTAAGTTGCCAACCACATGTGAAAATGAAGTAAAAATCACATTTTTTTACAGAAAAATCGTTGCGAGTTTTTCAAAAACTCATTGGCGAGTTTTTGAGCAAGTATCTTGCCTGGCCATTTGGCTTGCGAGTACTTGCGAGTTTTGCAACAGAGGTTGAAACAACGATTTGGCAAGATTTCTTCCACTTTTTCCCCCTCTTTTCCAAGTGACTTTACTCAACGCGCCCCTCACAACTTGATTGATCTCTCAACCACATGACTACGAGTGTTTGTCCAAATATCTTCAAATCAATTTGTATCATTAAATTTCTGTTTTTATGTGTTTATTTATTTTCATCTCAGAGTAACCCATACCATACTTTCATAAAAATGGTGCCTTCCTTCCAATTCCCCTTTCTCATACTTGAAAGTTGAAACATCTCTTATCTCAAGGTGACTGTGCTTTTATTCAACTCCTTCATAGTACATCATGGTATTGTTTTATTAAATATCCTTGGAATTTTGGTATTGGATCAACTTTATGCTTCATCGAAGAACTCAAATCTTTGTTAAGAGTGTGTCCAAGTTGATAAAGGCCACCAAAATTCTTCTCTCGAGCTTGCTTTGAGAACTCAAAACTCAAACTAAAAAAATTCTGAAATTGCTTTACGGAACTGAAATCTACAACAAAGTACAAACTGAAAACTAGAAAATATTGAATATTTGGACAATTCTGGAAGACTGAACTATTTTTTACCTGTTAAGAGAAATTGGAATAAAAAAAGAACTTTATTAACAGTATAAAAAATATCAAATTTTACTCAGAAATAATAATAACTCTTCTATGAGGGTGTGGATGCCGACAAGAGGGGATGAGGTTATTTGATGTTACCTTCGCCATACACAGTTCAAACTTGTGTGCAAGTACTACTCCCCAAAAGTATCATGAAACTTTAAGATCTAAGCTCCTATTTTAGAATTACTTAAACTTTCGAACAATTTTCAATTTGTGTATTTGGGATAAAGAAATTATAGCTTAAAATTAGTTTTCCCTTTTCTCCTTTTTCACTTTACGCTTACACTTTTTAAATGTAACTTAAAGCTACCATTTTTCTCATTTATAATTTACACAGTTTTTTTTTTTTGAAATAATTTTCACAGTTAAAATTTATTTCTTCTTATTTTGTTTCATTACGCACATAGCTTAGTAGTACTTTTCTTCTTAAAATTAAGACAAAATTATAACTTATGCATATTGCTTGCTTGGCCTTGAACAAGAGAGTGCCTCTGGGCCATGTTTGTACTATCTTCTATCTTCCCTTGTTAGATATCTAAGCCTACAATCTAATCTAGAATAGATCCTTTTGTAGTCAGCCAAATGCACTAAGTAAATAATATTATAATCAGAAAAATTAAATAATTGTTAGATGTTGTAATCAAGAAGTAGTTCCCGATAGTTGGAGTATAGTTGCTGATGGTTTGTAGTTCTCAGCAACTGTTGGCTATTCTATATAAACTATGTTTTGCACACTCCATGGGGGATTGCATGCGTATGTATCCTATAACTATTGCATAGCTGATGAATGAATGAATACACGAGATATCATCTATGCATTGTTATGAGTAATTGTTATATTATGTTATTTCCGTTTACTCTTTGTTAATCATTCAAGTAGAATTACCAAGTAAACATTTGGCGCCGTTGTCGATATGAATCTTGATAAAGTAAAAACTCACAAACGAGAATCATGGTGATGTAATGGGACAGCCAACCAAAGAACCTATGCAAGCAAACGACGAAAGGGAAGATGAGTTGACACAATTCTTGGTAAAACTGTGGGACATTTTGTTAAAAGAACACGTATGAAGGGAAGCTCTCAGGAGAGAGGTCCCTCAGGCTGCCATCTAGGACAACCTAACCGTCAACGTAGAGGTTGATCGTCTTCTCAACACACTACTAAGACTTATTGCATGTCACTTCATCATCCTGCAAGATCTTTGGGCTGAGAGTGACTAGGAACAACATAGGCAACAGATACTATAGCGGTACGAAGAACGAAACAAAAGGGAAGAAGAATGTAATACTGACCATTGACAAACCTCGAAAAACTAATGCCCTTAACCTTGAATAAAAATGGGAAATTAATAAAAAGCAGTCACAAGTCAATGGATAAAAAAATTAGAAGATCCTTAAAAGAACAAAGAGAACAACGACGATGACTGAGGGGTGAAGTCAAAGAAGGTGAAGAATTTCTCAAAGAAAGTCCGAGTCCACTCAAGACTAGAAGTCGAAGATGAAGCGTAAGCAGAAGCCATAGTTGGGAGAGAAAGAGAACTTTCACGACAAGAGAACGTACGAGGGGAGAGTGGGTTGAAATAGCTTGACACTTATCACTTTCAAACGAAACATACACTGACCTCATTGACCAAGTCAGAGAACCATCCATACCATCAACATTGGATGAAGGGGAAAGTGAAGAAGAAAACCCTGCTAGAGAACCATGTAGACCATCACCATTGGACAAAGAAGTCATTGCCGGGTGACAAAGAAGGTTCACCGTTGGGCGAAAGGGAAGGCAAGGAAGAAACTGCCAACCCAACGGTTGAAGAATAGTTCGTACCAATAAAACCACCCGAAGGGGAAGGCCAAAGAGAACCTACCGACGGTCTAATAGAGACCATACACCAGATTGAAGACTTGACATTGACAGAAGAATCAAACATTGGAAGATTAGAGCCGATAATGCCAGGATGAAGGGAGCATCAAAAGGACCTCGAAGGCAATCCGAGGGTGACGAATATTGAAGAGGGACGAGTGAAGGATTGCGGTGTGTCTGAGAGTGCAGGGAAAGCACCAAAATGTACGAATCAAAACTCTCCAAATAGAATATCGTCACAAAAGGTGCAATAGGGAGGCAAGGTGGTGACTCCCCCAACAAGTCCGAATGTAGATGGCAAAAACTTCCAAAGTTCATTGGAAATGGGTCGAAGGACCCTGTAAGGCATTGTAAAACATGTGAGACAATTTGGGTAGCGAATGGTCAGAATGACAAAGCATATTGGCTAAGAGCATTTCTAGCAACTCTTAGAGGGATAGCATAGACTGGTACACCGAATTGGAAGTAGCTCATAAGAATACATGGGATGCATTGAAAAGAGCATTCTAGGAGGAATTCAAACTCCTGAGAGATGACAATGAAATTGTAGCGGAGATATACAACACCAAATAAGGAAAGCATGAGTATGTACGAGCCTACAATCGTAGACTCAAGTAATTATTGGTCAAACTAGAAAATCAGCTGACCGATGGATTGATTCCTTCTTTGAGGAAGAAAATGAAAGTCGTACCTCTGTCATCATACACCAATGCCTACAATCGGGCTGTAATGAACCGAACCAGTTTTTTTTTAATTTTTGATTACAATAAGCAATGCAACACACATCCATTAGGGTTAGCACTTAAACCAAAACGATGCGGAATTCAACTCTAACCAAGGATGTACACCAGGATCCCAAGATGGGCAAGGTGTGAGCATATGGTAAGAGGATCTCAATGCAATGCTGAACTGAATAACTCTAACCAAGAATGCGCCAGATGAGGGCGAGCATATGGTCAGAGGATCCCTACCAACTACTATGCTGAAAGTAAACTCGATGCCAAGAATGTGCTTTCCAACCCAAGATGGGAATGGAGCTACCATATGGCGGAGATGCTAAGTACTGCAATGCAATTCAAAATGTAAATAGGCGGCAAGCCAGCCTCTTCCACTTATTCAGTGGGTATTACAAGCATGAAGAGAAAGATGAGAAGAAATGCTGACAGTACTACTGTTCAACTTACAATATAATAGAGAACGCCTGCCAAGAGCATAAGATTAGGACTATTTAATGCTGCAACAATATAGAAGACTTTCCCTTGCTTAACAAGTATGCTAAGACCAAGAACTCCACTCAAAGAATCAACCTTGATATTCTGATTTGTGACAGACCTACACTTGAAATGCTTAATCAGCAACACTAGGAACCACTAATTTGCTCACTACTCCCTCAATACTCAACCAAATGACCTCAAATCAAATGCAATGGCTTCCTATGACAAGGGCGACCAAGCTGCATACAAGAAATCACACTCAAACCTACGTAATTATTTAACACACTTCCCAATGCACTTCAAAGAGGGGCGGCCATGCAAGAAGGGGCGATTTTCTTTATAAATTCAAGTTCTTCATAATAAAATCTGTAAGTTAGCAGAAAGGGGCGCCCAACCTAAAGGAATTGAAATATGCAACACCCAGAATGAATATATTTTTATTTTCAAATATATGAGTGAAAACTACAAATCTGCCATGATATCAACAACTCCAGAAAATGATATGAAATGCAATAAACTGAACTACAAAAGCAAACCCAAGCTACAATGCAAACCTCACTACAAAAATCCTCTCAACAACAAGTAAACTTCTCTGTCATGTCCCCTTCTCAGTGACATCTCTCAGAGGACAGGATTGGCCTATCACACGACCCTCGTAGGCCGATAGACTGGATAGAGGGTCACTTCGGAGCTTGGCTTAGCTTCAGTCAGCGGAGTTTGATCAGTTGTCTTTCGTTCTGCTCGATCGGAGACTATTTGCAGAATTGCTATTTTTAGCAGTTCTGGCAGCAGTGTGGGACCACTGCTATTTTTAGCAGTTTGGCTTTGGCGGCATCAGGAATCACTTCAGAGTTCGTCAGCATCAGACGGATCAGTCATCGGGTTAGAAACAGGGAAGATATTAATATTTGATCGTATTGATTAAATATTAATTATTTAATGTTTATATTATAAAGTTATAATTTAAAATTATAACTTAAGTGATTGCCTTGAGGGGTGCGCCCATCATCAGAAGGGGCCAGTTGCACATTTAATTTATGATTTAAATATTTGACGGAGAACTATGGAGAAATAAGAAAATTAAAAGTCAAATATTAATTAAAACCCTATTCTTGGGGAAATCGCACTTTTCAGCCTTAAGAGGGTTTTGCATTGGAATTTGTGCCATTATGTGATTATTGAGTTTTGAAATTGATCAATTTGATCTGAGCCTGAGACTTTAGGGTTTCGCGTTCGACTTCCTTGGGGAACGAGCCATCTCCAGCGGAAAGCAATTCAGAGAGTGTGCAATATCACTTGATCTATTGCCTACAGAGGTTTTCTCATTCAGAGTAAACTACAGAGCTTTCAGAGATTGTTATTTGTCAGAGATTCTTCAGTGTTTGCATCAGACAGTGTTTGCTTATCTTGGCGCACCATTTACAGAGGGTTATACATTGATTTTGGTGAAGGCCGTACAAATTGATTGCTGATCTGACAGGCCGTACTTGCACAGCAGGCCGTACCTCCTTCTAGCACGTGTTCACTCATCTTGAGAGAAACGCCTCTCATACTTGCCTTTGACTTGCATTAAAAGTGGCGCCTATCTTGCTGGAGTCTGTTGCAATCATCAGATATAAGGAGAAGAGGACTATTTATTTCTGCCGTACCATTTTGTACCTTCAGCCGTACCAGCAAAATACCAGGTTTTTCTTCAATAAAATAATGTTATTCTTTGATGCATGTTTCTAGATCTCAATGTATTGTTGCCAGTTGAATCAATAAAAGCAACGCCTCCATTCTACAGTGTTTTCTCTTCGCATATTGAAGATCTAGTATTTTTAGAGAATTTATTATCATTTTCTAGAATAGCCGTACTTTTCATTTATTGCATAAAAACACAAAAAAATTGCAAAAAACCCAAAAACGTCAGAAAAACATAAAAATTCAATCAGAAGCCGTGTCAGGGGGAAACTAGGGTTTCTACAGTGGTATCAGAGCTAAATCCTGCCATCCTTAGGGTTTAGCCATCACATGCAGCCAGAGGAATTTGACACATACAGGTATTATACACGCAGACGTGCCTTGATTGAAAGGCAACGCAGTTTGAGCGACATCGATATCATGGCTACGGAATGACAGTGCTGAGAGATCGATCATACCGGGACGAGATCCCACGAATAACAGAGATCGGACGATCCAGAGGTCTTGCTTGCACTCAGAGATCTTCGTGCAGGACAACGTCGTTCCGATGATGTATTACATCAGGTGGCAGTAGCACTGCAAAGATTGGGCACTTCGAGGAGACCGTCACCATATCGTGACGATGACAGGAGTGATGCAGGGTCATGGAGAGCTCCTAGGACAGTGTCACGGACAGCAGATAGGCCTACTAGGCCTACTTTCACGAGACTGGAGCCCGATGAGGCTATACCAGATGAGGAGCACGAGGATTTGTTTGCTGATAACCTTATGGCAGCGAACGAGGAGTGGGAGTTGATACCACCTGCGGTCAGAGAGAGGATTACCTTCGACCGTTTTGTCACTCAGAGGAGAGAACACAACAGGGCTCGTCAGGATTGGAGACCCAGATACCAGAACAATGATTTGAAACATGCAACAAACAAGCTGAATCTGGTGATGTTCGATGGTAGTGGTAAGATGACAGCCCAAGCTTGGATCAGCAAGCTTGATACATTCTCACTTTAAGGTCCGGCGATGAGAGAGACGTACATTAGATATGCTACAATCGCACCTCGAGGGAGTAGCATACGATTGGTGGCACCACGGCATGGTGACCTTACAGCACGACAGGATTACTACCTACCAGGAGTTCGTGGATAGATTGGTAGAGAGGTTTGACCGGAAGGATCCGGAAACCTACTTCCGAGACTTAGCACAGTTGAGGCAGAGTGGCAGTCTCGAGGCATATATCAGTGATTTCCAGAGACTATCCGTCATGGTTCCGAGCATATCAGAGAGGCGGTTGGTAGTTCTCTTTATGGAGGGTTTGACCGAGCCACTTAGAGGTTGGATCAAAGCCTTTGATCCTCCGTCTTTACAGGAGGCGATGAAGAAGGCACGTAACATGGAGTTCGCAGCTCCGACAAATAAATTTAACTCCAGAGGTTCTTCATCGTTCAGAGATAACAAGGGCTTCAATAAAAACAAGGAAAAATCTGATTATAACAAAGACAGATCAGATTATAAAAACGATTCTAAAGGAAAATCAGCGTTCCCACCTTTAGATCGTGAGGCCCTGAATGACCTTCGCAGGAAGAAGCTTTGCTTCTACTGCAAGGGACCGTATGATGCCAGTCACGACTGTCCTCTAAGACCTAAGGGCAAGGCAAATCGTGTTATGTGGGCATATTATGAGGACTCAGAATCAGAAAATTCTGATCAGCCAGAGCATACAGATGATTCAGAGTCAGAGGCTCCAGAGCCGAGAGCAGAGATTGAGCCCGAGCTTCAGGTACAGGAGGCCCGTTTGTCTAGCATCCAGCAGGAGGGTTCTTTCAGGCTCCGAGGTGTATTAGCAGGTCAGAGGGTCATTACCCTATTGGATACAGGAGCTACACATAACTTTATAGATGCTAGATTCGTTGAGAAACGAGGACTTATCACTGAGGACTTCGAGGGCATCAGAGTCAAAGTGGCAGATGGGTACACTTTGAGATGTGAGCGCATGATTCGAGATCTCCCCTTACGCCTGAACAATTATGAGTTCAAGGCTGATTATTATGTTGTGAATATGGGAGACATTGACTTGGTCTTGGGAATGAAGTGGTTACACTCATTGGAGGAGGTTACACTTCGTCTCAAGGATATGGAGATTCGTTTTGAGGTCGACAGGAAGACACACATTCTTAAGGCAATACGGGACAGTGACCTTAAAACAATTTCCTTTCGCCGAATGGAGCGGCTTATGCGTCACGACATGGTAGAGTGGGCTGCAGAGTGTCATCTAGCACCTTTACAGGAGGGACAGCAAAAGACAGAGTATCATCCGGACATCCAGCAGTTGAGAGTCAAGCATGACAAGGTGTTCAGTGATATTCCGCGAGGTAGACCTCCAGACAGAGGGATAGAGCACATTATTGAGCTCGAGGAGGGTGCAAAACCCGTCATGATAACTCCTTACAGGCATCCGAAAAGATTGAAGGATGAGATTGAGAAGACTATAGAGGAGTTACTTGCTATGGGTCACATTAGACCGAGCAAATCACCGTTCGCCTCTTCTGTTGTATTGGTGAAGAAGAAGGATGGAACGTTGCGCATGTGCATTGATTACAGGGTCCTGAATAAGAGGACAATTAAAAATAGATACCCGATACCGAGGATAGATGAGCTTATTGATGAGCTCCATGGTGCCTGTTATTTCACGAAGATTGATTTACGGTCGGGATATCATCAGATTAGAGTCCGTGAGCAGGACATAGAGAAGACAGCATTCAGATGTCATTGTGGGCACTTCGAGTTCGTAGTGATGCCATTTGGGCTCACTAACGCACCAGCCACTTTTCAGTCTACGATGAACAGGGTTTTCCATTCACAGCTGAGGAGGTTTGTGTTGGTCTTTTTCGATGACATACTGATATACAGTCGAACTTGGCAGGAGCACTTGGCTCATTTGGAGACAGTGTTGAGCATATTGGAGAGGGAGTCCTTGTACGCCAAGGAATCCAAGTGCGACTTGGGAATGACCGAATTGTTGTATCTTGGTCATATTATCAGTGCTGATGGAGTGCGCATGGATCCTGAAAAGATCCGCGCCATTGTTGATTGGCCCACACCGGCAAACCTGACGCAGTTGAGAGGGTTTCTCGGTTTGTGTGGATTCTACCGTAGGTTCGTGAATGGCTAT